>CAJHQP010003193.1:0-71487 GCA_905132765.1 Moricandia arvensis | reverse complement strand
CGCCACAAGAACTCGTCCCGACCACGACCAGATCGACCCACTAATTTCATTTCCCTTGATGCGATCTCGAGCTGATATATGAAGTTTTGGGCATGGAGAGCAATGAAATATCCGATGGATATATTATATATATGGTTCAACCCATTTTGGAGGTGTTACAAGTTCAAAAATGCAAAATACTTGCTTTATTTTCTAGTCAAAAAGAGTGACGAATTTTGAAAATCAAGAGTCAAAATGTGCAAGCTTTCCAACTTCTAGTCAAGTCTTCTTTGTTTATTAGTTTTCTAGTTTAAAGGATTGACTAGCCCTTTTGTATTCCAACCTTTCATGTACTCCTTGCCTATTATATAAATGACATTTGATCAATGAAATAAAATAAGTTGTGAGTTATATTTTTGGAATCTTGAGAGTGTTTCTCAATTTTGTTCCTTCGGGAAATTTTTCGATTCGTCCTGGTGCGTCATATCCAGGGAGTCATCCTCTTTGTCGTCTAGGTGCGTCATATCCTAGGACATTGAGTTGGGAATATCAGCAGCCTTTCGCATCTGCTGTGCGACCCTTCGATCCATCCATTTCTCCTTTTTGCTGGACTTGTGCGTCATATCAAGCAGCAACTGGAGTTGGGAATATCAACAGTCTTCCGCAACTGTTGTGCGACCCTTCAATCCATCATTTCTCATTCAATCCGTCTGAGATCATATCCCTTACCAATTTCATAGTGATCCTTCAGTTTATGGCGAATCATTTGGTATCAGAGCCACTTTGAAAGCGGTATTCAATTCTATTATCCATCATTCTCATCTATCCATTTTCTACAAAAAAAAGAAAAAAAAAGTTTTGTTATTTCTTTTCTACAAATATGTTGGATCATTTGGGAAGTATGTGTTCAAAATTTTTCTTTCTTCCGAAAGCAAGATTTGAGGACAAATCTTTTTGAAGAGGAGGAGTATAATGCGATCTCGGGCTGATATATGAAGTTTTGGGCATGGAGAGCAATGAAATATCCAATGGATATATTATATATATGGTCCAACCCATTTTGGAGGTGTTACAAGTTCAAAAATGGTCCAAAATACTTGTTTTATTTTCTGGTCAAAAAGAGTGACGAATTTTGAAGATCAAGAGTCAAAATGTGCAAGCTTTCCAACTTCTAGTCAAGTCTTCTTTGTTTATAAGTTTTCTAGTTTCAAGGATTGACTAGCCCTTTTGTATTCCAACCTTTCATGTACTCCTTGCCTATTATATAAAGTCCATTTGATCAATGAAATAAAATAAGTTGTGAGTTATATTTTTAGAATCTTGAGAGTGTTTCTCAATTTTGTTCCTTCGGAAAAATTTTCGATTCGTCCTGGTGCGTCATATCCAGGGAGTCATCCTCTTTATCGTCTAGGTGCGTCATATCCTAGGACATTGAGTTGGGAATATCAGCAGCCTTTCGCATCTGTTGTGCGACCCTTCGATCCATCCATTTCTCCTTTTTGCTGGACTTGTGCGTCATATCAAGCAGCAACTGAAGTTGGGAATATCAACAGCCTTCTGCAACTGTTGTGCGACCTTCAATCCATCATTTCTCATTCAATCTGTCTGAGATCATATCCCTTACCAATTTCAGAGTGACCCTTCAGTTTAGGGCGTATCATCCATCATCGACTGAGCCAGCATCGTTAAGCCATCTCCAAGATTCTCCACACAATCCTTCACGGCTAAGTACTCTCTGCGTTTGACACTTGTTGCTTTCGTCAGCTTAGCTCGTAGGCTGTCGTGGACCAAACCTGGACTAGAGTAACGGCTAAAGCGGTTTGAGCTAATCGGTTTTCGTTGCGGCAGATTTTGAGATCTCTCATCTCTCTTTGTATTGTTCTTGTAAGTTCTTCATGCTCTTCATCTAAACTCTCATAATTCTATCAAATCTTACATGGTATCAAAGGATCTCAGCTCTTGAGACCTTATTTTCATCACTCTCTTCTATTACTTCTGCAAATTGTTACTTTTATTCCAATTTTTCATTTCTCCTTTTGAAACTTTCGTTCATCCATTGGATACAAGTTGTTCGAAAATGAAAAAAATCAAAGGTGGCAATTCAAGTTATTCTCAAAGGAGTTAACTATCTCTTGTGGTGAAAACTAGTCAAGACTGCTTTTCGAGGAAGTGGACTCTGGTCATATGTGACGGATGACAAATCTTCAAAGAAAACCAACCTAGGAGAGGATGGTAAAGAAGTTGGTTGGGGATGGAAAATGGGACCAGGAGGATCTCATGGTGTTTTCCATCATTAAAGTAGCCTTAAGGCATCAATCCTTGAAGCTTACTCCTACTGTGAAATTTCCAAAGAGTAGTGGAACACTCTTCAAAAGGTGTATAGCACCATTTCAAATCTGAGCAGAGTGTTTAAAGTTAAGAGAGTTATCACCACCCTCCATCAAAAAGACACAGATTTCAACAAACATTTTGGCAAGTTTAGAGCCTTGTGGGCTGAGTTGGAGTTGCTGAGGCCGTGTATTGTTGAGCTAGTGTGCTGAATGAGAGGCATGAGCAAGACAAGGTCTTTGCCCTGCTTCTCACTCTAAACTCAGGTTACTATAACCTGATCAAGCACATATTAAGGGCAGCGAAGTTACCATCCTTAGAAGAAGTATGTGCTCAAATCCAGAAGGAAGAAGGTTTAATGGGTCGTTTTGGAGGCAAAGGAAAACTAGTGTTCACAAATCAAGCTGAGGGTGTTGCAAAAAATGGCACCTACAAACCTGAAGACAAAAATATATGGGTTTGTGATCATTGCAAGAAGAAGGTGCATGGCAAAAACAAGTGTTGGATACTACACCCTCACCTTAAGCCTCATAAGTTCAGAACACCATACAATGATGCAAGGGCACACTTCTCTGGTGAAATGAGTGAATCATCCAGCAGTTACTCTACCTTGAGGACCACTCAAGATGAAACCATCAAGAGGTCTGACCTTGATGCTCTCATTAAAGCCCTCAAGTAAAACTCTGGTAACAATTTTAGTATCTCTTTAAATGCTTCAACTTGTGATACTGCTGTGATGCTATAACTAGTTCTAGATTGATAAAACCTTTAGTTATAGACTGTGAAGCTAGTCACCATATGATCAGAGATCTAAATTTTATTAGTGACAGATCTAAATTTTATTAGTGACATAGTCCATACTTTAGAAAATGTCATGATAGCTAATGGAGAAAGAGTATCAATTAAACTAGTAGGTGATCTTAGGTTGTTTTATAAAGATTCTAAAGCTTTCTATATGCTTAATTTCACCTCAAACTTGTTATTTGTTAAAAGAGCAACTACTAATTTAAATTGCAGTGTTACCTTCACACCTAATGATGTCTACTTTTAGGATGTGATTCTAGTAGGTTGCTTGGAAAATGTGTAACCAAGGGAGGCTTGCACTTACTTGAAGACACTAAGCATGCATCTGATTTATCTGTTGCTTTAAATTATATTTTTGATTTCCCTAAAGAAGTAATGTGGCATGCTAGACTAGTTCATCCTCATTGTCGTGCCTTAAACATCACGTTGCCTAGTGTTTCTCTTAAGAATGACTGTGAAGCTTGTATCTTAGGAAAACATTGCAAGACTGTTTTTCCTAAATCTACTATCATCTATAAAAATTGCTTTGATTTACTGCATTCAGATGTGTGGACTGTTCTATCTGCATCTAGGGAACATCATAAATATTTTGTGACATTCATAGATGAGAAATCATAATACACTTGGATCACACTGCTCCAATCAAAGGATAGGGTGTTAGAAGGATTTATGGACTTTCAAACCTATCATGTCAAGATAAAAAATTTCAGATCAGATAATGGAGGAGCAATGCATTCAAAAAATGCCTAACAGAGCATGGGGCAATCCACCAAACCAATTGCCCATACACCCACACAAAAATGGCATGCCTGAGAGAAAGAACTAACACCTCATGGAAGTTGTAAGGAGCATGATGTTCTACACAAATGTACCAAAGAGGTTCTAGGGAGATGCGGTGATCACAACTTGTTACTTGATCAACAAGATACCCACCAAAATCCTTCATGATCAATCTCCACATGAGGTACTGAATAAGAACTGCTCTTTTATAGATCATTTGTGTGTGTTTGGGTGCATGTGTTTTGTTTTCGTTCCAGGTGAACAAAGAAACAAATTGGAACCTAAAAAGCAATGTCCCTTGGGTATTCTCCTTATCAGAAAGGTTATAAGTGTTATTCACGAGAGACTATGAGAGCCTAGGTTTATAGGGATGTAAAGTTTGTAGAATCCAGAAGCTATTATGATGAATAGAGTTGGGATGAGCTGAAGAATTTATCCCAATCAGCCTCAGATAGAGCAAACAACCTAAAAATCATCTTGGAAAGCCTTATAATCAGTCAACCTAAGGAAAGTGAGGAAACCATGGAACCTCCTACTCCTCAAGAAGCTGAAGAAGTTGTAGTAGCAGTCCATCCTGATTATGGGGGGGGGGGGAAATCAATATGAATCACAAGCTGTACAAAATTCAACTGTCCACGATTCAGATGTCCCCGATTCGAACGATTCCGTTGTCCACGATTCGACTGTCCACGATTCAGCTGTTCACAATTTGACTGTCCACGATTCAGCTATCCATGATTCAGCTGTCCACGATTCAGTTGCCCATGATTTATGTTTTCATAATCAAGATGGAATGGAATAAGAAGTACAACCATTAAAGAGGAGTACAAGGGTTAGGAAACCATCAAAGTGGGTAAACACCAAAGTTTACTTCAATAAAAATGCAGTTGCTCACCCTATACAAGCTACATGCTCATTGGCACATTATCCTCTAGAACACATTGTTTTTATTGCTAAACTAGATCATGAGTATATTCCAAGGTCATATGAAGAAGCAACATGATGAGTGGAGAGAATCTGTTAGGAATGAAACCAATGCTATGATAGTCAATGATACTTATTTTGGGCATTCAAGAAATCTAATATTCCTCTACTGAAGCCCATGATTGATTCTTGAGAAGTCTGCTTCGTGGTTGGACTGAACTTCACTTCTAAGGGTTGAGACTCGCAAATGGATGGGCTGGAAAACCTCTATTTTGTAAAATTCATAAATTCTTGGTCCATGAAACTTTTCTTTAAATTTAAACTCTCATTGATTCCTTGATGAGTTAGCCTTCTTCTAAAATTGGTCCAAAAGATCTTTCGGTTGTGGAGATATTCGTCTTGGACTGAACCTGTGTCGCTAGTATCGCTAAAGTTGTCGGTTTGGACAGTTTGATTGACCTCTGGTTCAACCATTGATTTGATGGCCTCATCACAACACGTAAAACGAATTTTTCAAATAATATATAGACATACCCACGTGTACACACAGCTTTTTTTTTGTTATATTTTGTTTTTTTATTATTATTATAATTTCAAAGATGATAATTAGGACATAACTATTTAGAAAAATAAATCAAAATCAAGTGTACATTGTTGAATTGGAATTTTTTTTTGTTATTGTCACATTTTTAATTTTAAAAGAATTTGCTTATGTTTTCTACAAGTTCTCCCTTTACCCTTTAGTTAAAAAGGTCTACTTTATTTCTTCTTCACTATTCTTTTCTAATTTTTTTCTATGGTATTATATTTATTATTATTTTGATATAATTGTTTCTCTTAGTATGTTATTGTTGAAAATATACATAAAGACGACATTTTCAGTATTGTGTATGACAAATTGGTTTTAGATTCGCTCGAAATTTGTAATCTTTCTCTTGTTGTTACTTTTGTTAATGGTCATAGTATAACATTTTCTTACTGGATATTGATCTCTTATTTTACACACAATTTATATCTACAGTTGTCAAGACTATCACTGACATGATGTTTTCCGGCCAGCATCTAGGGATATCAATATATTTTCGCTTTTGAGTCTTTTTTCCAAGTAGGCATGTATGAATATTCCATAACAGTGCTTATATTATTGTTTGAGTTTTCTTTCATTAGCAACCTCGTAATTGTTATAACCTATTGTATATATATAGACAGAAATATGTATAATAAGGAATAAGCTAATCACACATATTACCAGTTTTTTTTTAAAAGTGACTTACGTTTTGAAAGACGCTATGTGTAGCGTGCCGTATTTATCATCCGATTATTGATCATGTATAGATGTTGTACGCTCAATATCTGCCCCACGATTTCATATTATCAGCAAATTCAAACTACAGATTCCTGATTTTCAATTCTTTCAACATTGGCAAGAGCTTCTATCAAGTCACTAAAAGGAATAAAGAAGAATTGTATCAAAACCTAGCGAGGGGAGTTCAACTTAAAGAGATTTGTAAAAACTGAAACTTTGTGAAGATGAAGTTCGTTTAATGAAATTTCATTTCTTTCAATCTTAGATCTCAACGTTTACAAATGCAGGGTATTTATACACCTTTATGAAAACCCTAGCAAGCTAAGACAGGTGGCTTAATCTTAGTCTTCCAGAGGATCAAGGGCTGAGAATTGGTTGAACAGCTTTACTCCATTATCGTTGCTCCTGCAAGCTTGCGTCACCTGTACTTCCTTTTTTTTTTTATCTTCACGCTTTGAATCTATCCGTTGTGCGGGTAACTCTGTTTTGAGTGGGCTTGTTTCCTTGCGTTTGGGCTTGGCTTCGTCTCGGCCCGTCTTGGCTTTGCTTGTCTGATCCATCTTCCAAACTGCGCCGTTTTGCTTAATAGTTCCCCTCAAACTTGGCGTTTGTGGCAAGGAAACGCCGAGTTTGAATCTTAGATCATCAAACGCAGTATAAGGCAGAGACTTTGTGAACACATCCGAGAGCTGTTGATACGCGGGAATGTGTTTGACTACCAGAGACCCCAAAGCCACTCTCTCACGAACGTAGTGATAGTCGAGCTCAAAATGTTTCGACCTTTTGTGGTATGAAGGATTCGCAGTTAGATGAACCGAAGACAGATTGTCACAGTACAGTTCCGGAGTGGCATGAAGAGGGACGCCTATTTCACGCATGACCGAGCAAATCCAGCTGAGTTCTGAAGCTGTTTCCGAAAGAGACCTGTACTCAGACTCCGTCGAACTTCTCGACACTGTCGGTTGCTTCTTCGAAGACCAGGATATTATGTTGCTTCCCAGAAAAGTGCAGAAGCCTCCGGTTGATCTGCGTGTGTGAGGGCACCCAGCCCAGTCGCTATCGCTATAAGCCCTCAAAGTAAAGTCCGTGTCGCTATTGATGTTAACTCCATACTGAGCTGTTCCCTTTACATACCTTAGTATCCGTTTGAGAAGATTGTAGTCCGAGAGTGAGGGAGCGTGCATTTTCTGGCAGATATAGTTCACCGCAAATTGCAGGTCCGGTCTTGTCAATGTTAGGTATTGGAGCTTTCCTGCAAGGCTTCTGAAGTAGCTCGGGTTCTGGAATGGAGTATCTTGATCCGGCTGTTTGTTTAGTTGAATTGGAAGTGGTGTTGCAGCAACTGAACACTCACTCATTCCAGCACTTGCTAGAAGATCCAGTGCGTATCTTTCTTGAGATAGAAACAGTCCTGACTCATGAAATAAAGCTTGAATGCCTAGGAAGTATTCCATTTTCCCAAGGTCCTTCATCCTGAATTGAGCACTGATCTCCTTTAGAAACCTTTTCTGAGTCTCAGAGGAGTTACCCGTAATCAACATGTCATCGACGTATAGAAGCAGCATTATCACATCCTTTCCTTTCGAATATATGAACAGAGAGGGGTCCTTGACACTGCATTTGAAGCCGAATTCCAGAAGATAGGTGCTGAACTTGTCAAACCATGCCCGCGGTGATTGTTTTAGTCCGTACAGTGATTTGTGTAGGTGACAGACGTGGTTTGGTTTTGTCTCGTCAGTGAAGCCTGCTGGTTGTTTCATGAACACTATTTCTGTTAAGTCTCCGTGGAGAAAGGCATTGGCCACGTCCATCTGTTTCACTTGCCATTTCATCACTGTTGTTGTGTGAAGTATGAGTCTGACCGTGGCTGTTCTCACTACCGGGCTATAAGTCTCCCAATAATCAACACCTTCCTCTTGATTACAGCCTTGGGCAACTAGCCGAGCTCTTAGCTTCTTGACTTGTCCATCCGCTCCTAGTTTATATCTGTATATCCATTTATTTCCCAAGACATGCATACCTTCGGTATAAGGAACCAGCGACCACGTATTAGTACTCATGCAGTTTCCATATTCTTCTCACATTGCACTGTTCCATTCAGGATGCTGGAGGGCTTCTTTTACCTATTTAAGTTCAGTTTGAACCACGTTTTCTGTCAAGAGCGCATACCGGGGATTTGGTTTGACGATTCCAGACTTGGATCTTGTCACCATTCTGTGTTCTTGAGGTTCTTGGTGCATATGCTGAGTAGACCTGCTCTCGTTACATGCTTCAGACGAAGACTCACCTCTCTCTGTGCTTGACCTTCCATCAGAGGTGTTTGTAGTTTGGGTTGTGCACGGAGAGCATATTGCTGGAGCGGCAGGTTGATGAACAAGTCTGATAGGTTGTTGGAGAGGAAGAATATCATCCCGTTTCAAAACTACTGATCCATCTTCTGAGGGCTTTTCTGATCTGGAAACATGATCATGTTCCAGTATAACTGTTGGGGCTTGACTTCTATACCACGCTGACATCAAAGTTGTGGCCGGCTTGGGTATAAGATGATGATATGAGTTTGAGAAAGGGGAGTCCAATTCATCAAATGTTACGTGTCTACTGATATATACTCGACCCGTAGAAGGCATCAAACATCTATAGCCTTTAAACTTGTTGTTATAACCCAAGAAGACACATTTAAGAGACCTGGGATCAAACTTGTTCTTCGCATAGTCTCTTAACGTTGGATAACAGGTGCAACCAAACACCTTAAGTTCAGCATAATTAGGTGGTCTTTTGTGTAGTACCTCGTATGGACTCTGATCCTCTGTCAACGCTGAGTGAGGAAGCAGGTTGCTAAGGTAGTTGGCTGTGAAGAATGCTTCAACCCAGTATGTTTGAGGAACAGAACTCTGAAATAACATGGACAGTCCCATTTCAGTTATCTGCCTATGTTTCCTTTCTGCCATCCCATTTTGTTGTGGAGTGTGTGGGCATGATATGAGTTGTTGTATCCCGTTTTGTTCCAAGTGAGTGAGAAATTGTTTACTTATGAACTCACCTCCTCCATCATATTGAAATGAGCCTATTTTAGCACTATACTGATTTTGCACTAGCGCTTGAAAAGCAACAAAGACATGAAAGAAGTCTGATTTCTTCTTTAAGGGATACAACCAACTATGTCTAGAGTAGTTGTCTATCAGAATTACATAGTAATGAAAACCCTGAACTGACTCTACTGGAGATGGCCCCCACAAGTCACAATGGATTCGTTCCAAAGGTCTTGAGGCAACATAGGAAGATGCAACAAAAGGAAGTCTTGTGCTTTTACCAAGCTTGCAAGCCGAACAGAAGGACTTGGAGCTTTTATTGATGAAGATAGTCTTAGTAGAGGATAGATGTTGGAGTATAAGAGGATTAGGATGTCCCAGCCTTTGGTGCCATACTTCATCACTAGCAACAACTTGTCTGATGGTGTAGAAGGCATTAGTGACAGGACCCTGCAACTTATATAACCCCTTAGTGTTTCTTCCCCGAAGCAGAACCTTCTTGGTTGCCTTGTCATACACAAGTACATTGTCACAGTCGAAGTCAAAACCACATGGATAATCCTTTGTAAACTTTGACACTGACAACAAAGGTTTAGCAATGTTAGGACACACTAAAACATCATTTAGAGGTATATTACCTGAGGAGGATGCAATGCTCGTTGATCCGGTATGAGTGATCGGTAGAAACTCTCCGTTACCCACCATCACAGACTCAGACCCATTGTATGGTTGCGCTTGATGAAGGTGGAGAGGGTTATTGGTGATATGAGCCGAATCGCCAGTGTCCAGGAACCACTCGTGACTCGGGGAGTCTGATCCATCTGAGATTCTTAAGGCAGCAAGAGCATTATGCATTTCATCCAGTTGATACGAGTTATCAAATCTGTGCCAACACTTCATCGCAACGTGACCTGTTTTCCCACATATTTGGCATACTGGTCTTGAGTCTCCATCAGAGGATACAGAGGATCTTGAGGATGCAGATGATATGTGCTGAGGGAAGCCTCTCCCTCTGGTAGAGAAGTACTCTCTTCCTCCGCGACCTCTTCCTCTGTTTCTGTTAAAGAACGGTCTTCCTCTGGTCGTATGAAAAGCTAGATGGGGGGTTACGCCGGTGTCTACCGTATAGCTTTGCAGGCGGTCGTCAAAGGCTGTGAGTCGAGGTAATATGTCATCAAAGCTTGGAGCTTGAGTTGCATCCATAGATCCTTCGATGCTCGTCTTGATAGGTTCATAGTCTTTTCCTAGTCCAAGAAGAGCTGCGAAGATCTTCATTCTCTCTGGAACCGGGCTTCCGATTGATGAGAGTTGGTCACAGATGGACTTAATCTCACGTAAGTAGTCTGCCATGGTTTTGTTCTGCTTCGAGATAGTCTGGAGTTTTCGTTGGAGCTCGAAGAGACGGGATGAGGATGCTCTGTTGAAGGTACTCGCCAGAGTGAGCCATATCTCTTGAGATGTAGTGCAGTGGAGCACCACGCTTTGAATGTCCTCCGAAAAAGATCCTAGTAGCCATGACTGTATCACTTGATCTGTCTGAAACCATAGTGCAGAGTCTGGGTTTGGTACATGGGTTACTGTTCCATTGATGTTCGGGATAGAGATTGTAGCAACGGGTTGAGGAGTGGTGCCTGTAACAAACCCTAGAAGGCCTTGACCATTGAGAAAAGCTTCGAACTGTCGCTTCCACAAGATGTAGTTCTTGTCGGTAAGTTTCACTGTAACAGAGTTGACTATGTTCAGAGAAGGTGGCGTGTAAGGTTCCATCGCCATGGCTCTGATACCATAAAGAGATTTGTAAAAACTGAAACTTTGTGAAGATGAAGTTTGTTTAATGAAATTTCATTTCTTTCAAACTTAGATCTCAACGTTTACAAATGCAGGGTATTTATACACCTTTATGAAAACCCTAGCAAGCTAAGACAGGTGGCTTAATCTTAGTCTTCCAGAGGATCAAGGGCTGAGAATTAGTTGAACAGCTTTACTCCATTATCGTTGTTCCTGCAAGCTTGCGTCACCTGTACTTCCTTTTTGTTTTTATCTTCACGCTTTGAATCTATCCTTTGCGCGGGTAACTCTGTTTTGAGTGGGCTTGATTCCTTGCGTTTGGGCTTGGCTTCGTCTCGGCCCGTCTTGGCTTTGCTTGTCTGATCCATCTTCCAAACTGCGCCGTTTTGCTTAATACAACTTACCGAGCAAATATCATGACTCTGATCTCATCGAGAGTTTTCTTTGATTTTTGGTGTATGACCTTACATAGATGACGAAGAAAGGTCCAAAAATCCAATGCCATATCTTATATGCTTTAAGTTCATTCCACGAAGAACCCACATACTACAATTCTTTTTGTTAATTGATTATTTTTGTTGACTAATAATAGCAGAGTGAATACCTCATATGCTGCTGTAAAACGCCTGTGATCCAATTCAGAGAATTGATTAATAGAAGGCAGTACATTGGTTTAGACTATAAGAGATAATTGGGTTTTAGATGCAAATGAGTCCTGAAAAAACATGATAGACAAGTTGAACATTAATTCTAAACCCAGTTTTTTTTTTTTCTACTAGAATGCTTTTATTTATTTAATGAGAATGCAAACTAAATACAAAAGCTAGTACCTATCTTTATCAAATCTCAAAAATGATCAAAACCAGGGACTTACACAATGCCCTCAAAAAACACTTAACCAAGAACCCAAAAGAGTAGAAGAGGAGCTGCTTGCCAGCCTCATGTCACGAGACAAGGGGTCTAGCAGCAATCGAACAGTCTGCTTGATTTCCTGAATAATAGCTTGAGCAGGTCGATTCAAACTTGTGTGTAGCCGAGCATTTCTCTCTTTCCATATCATATAGACAGAAGTTTGGTGTACCAACTTTATGATGATACGAGTATTCGAGTCTGCAGAAGGGGCCTTTAGCCAACGCAGACTGTCTTCAAATAAAAAAGGAGGCAACAGGTTGAAATGTGAGGAAAAGAACGTCCATATCTCAGAGCTATAGCTGCATTCAAAAAACAAGTGTTGCCTTGACTCATCACCGCCTGTGCACAATAGACAACTTGGAGACACATCAATACCCCAACATCTCATTCTATCACGAGTTGATAGTCTGTCCCATGCTACTAGCCAAGATATAGAGGCATATTTAGGGATTCTACCTTTAAACCATACCTGGGAATGCCAATAAACTGGAGGGTTTGGAGGATGAAGAATGAGCCACGTCTTTGCCGTGGAGAAGACATCTGAAAGGGAATCATTTCCCATTTTCCACAGGTATGTATCATCACTAGATGACTGCGCAATAGGACCAGGCGAAGGAAGGCATTGCTTTAACAAGGTAATAGTGAAGCTCCTACTACGAGAAGCACTTAACCACCAATCTCCATTCACTAAAGCTTCTGCCACAGTCGCATCCTTGTGCAAACCCGAGACTGTTGGGCCTCTATCACCAGTCAAATGAATCAAAGGACCAAGATCCGTCTAATTATCAAACCAAAATTGTTATCCCGGCGCCAACTTCACAGAAGATAAAGGGTCTAGCAACAGTTCTCAACTTACATAATCTTTTCAATATCCAACTGTCCCCTGTATGAGGCGCTATAGTATCAAAATATTTTTGGATCCAATCTTGTTTCTTCTTATCCACGAAACCCACAAAGATCCTCCAGCTACAAACAAAAGCCAAATCAGCTTAAGAGTCAAAACCTGATTCCAATCTTCCAGCCTCCTCAGACCTAAACCTTCAGGTTTTGGAGTACACACTGTTGCCCAGCTTATCTTTGCACCTGATGCAGACTGCGGAGCACCACGCCAAAGGAAAGCATTACACATTCTCTCAAGAATCCTGATACACTCATTTGTGAGAAAAGATCGAGGTCCAGAAAGTAATCGTAGAGTATATGACTGCTTGAATAAGTTGGAATCTACCCGCAAAGGACAAGTGTTTTACTGTCCAAGAGTTGAATCTTGCCTCAATCTTATCAAGCAAAGGTATAAAGTCTGATTTCCTCATTTTCTTAGAAGAAAGAGGAACTCTGAGATATCTAACTGGAAGTGCTCCTTGTTTAATCCCCAAAGACTCGGCCAATTCTTGGCACAATGAATGACTTCCACCATCAATCATTAGCTCCGACTTTTCTCTATTAATACTGAGGCCTGAGAGTTGCTTAAATTCCTTCAAAATCTCCAAAATTCCCCTCAAAGACTCCTCTGATCCGTCAAAAAACACCAAAACATCATCTACAAAACTAAGGTGCGTTATAAGAGGAGCCTCACAAGAAGGATGAAGTCTAAACCTGTTGTTCAAAGCTCCTGCATCAAGCATTTTTTATTGCACATCCATTGCTAGAACAAATAAAAGAGAGGAGATTGGGTCTCCCTGCCTAAGACCATTCTTTCCCTTAAAGAAGCCATGAAGCTCACCGTTCACTACCACACTATAAGAAATTCTAACAATACACTCCTTGATCCAACCTTTCACCTTATCCAGCAGCTCAATGGCTTTGAGAAGATTTAGGATAAACTCCCAGTTAATGTTGTCGTAAGCTTTAGCTAGATCAATCTTTAAACATCCCCGAGATACACGACCCTCAACATGGAAATCAGTAACTAACTCTGATGCCAAAAGGACATTTTCACACAGCAGTCTACCTTGAATGAATCCCACTTGATTTCTCTGAACTACTTCATCAATAAACAACTTGATCTTCTTTTTGAGAATCCTTGCGATCACTTTATAGATGGTAGAGCATAAAGAAACTGGTCTAAACAAGTTTAACCTGTCCGCTCCAATTATCTCCGGGATAAATGATATGATTATAGCATTAAATCTCTTATGCATTATATCACCCACAAAAAAAAAACTCCCTTACTGCTGCAAGAACATCCTTCCCTACCACAGTCCAAGCTTCCCAGAAAAAATCAGCTGGAAACCCATCAGGACCCGGAGCCTTACCCTTAGGCATAGACATCAAACTGGAACTTATCTCTTCGTCGCTAGGCACTCCACACAGATTTCCAACCAATGATAGTGGACATCTATACCGCATTAAAAACTGAAGATCATCCACCGAAGGAGGAGACATATTTGAATCGACTGGCCCCAAAATATGTTGGAAATAAGAGACAGCCATGTCTTTGATCTGAGCCTTATTTGTAATCTTGACTCCAAACTCATTAATTAAGAATCTGATGGCATTCCTTGCTTGATGAGCCATTACAGCTTTATAGAAGAACTTAGTATTAGCAATTCCATCCTTAAGCCACCTTATCCTAGACTTTTTCTTATAAAAAATCTGAAGCGCCGAGTCTAGAAATTTCCATCTTTTACAAGTCATAAACTCACACCTGAAAAGAGACTATGTCGAAGAAACCAGCAACTCACTTTGGATCTCTTGTAAATCCTCCATAGCCTGTTTTGTCTTTTGCTGAATATTGGCAAACCCAATTCTGTTTAGCCTCATGCAAGCTTTCTTAACCTCTTTCAACCGTGGACCCAAAAGATAACAATTTAGGATCCACTGCAATATCCTTTTGCCAAGCTTCTAACACTTGATCCATAAACTGCGGATGGGAAGACAGGAAGGAGAAGTACTTGAAGCTAACCTTTCTGATTTCAGCCACTGTTAATAAATCAAATACACACGGCCCGTGATCTGATTCACCTGGTGCCTCAAACTGAGCAACAACATCTGGGAAACCTTATATCCAAGCTTCATTACCCATAGCTCTATCTAGCTTATGGATGATTGGGTCTTCTGATCTATTATTAGGCCATGTGAAAAAACTTCCTCTGGTTTCGAGATCTTCCAATTCACACTCAATCAAGCAATCTCTGTACTCATCCATGCCTCTAACATGCAAATCATATGGCTGAATAGAAAAAAACTATGAGGCTGTAAGAATTTGATTGAATTCACCAATAATGAGGAACGGTTTGTCTCTGACCAAATGGTGACTTGAAACACTTCTTAACTCCTCCCACAGCCTCCTCCTTTGACCTTCAGTATTATAAGCGTAAACAAAACCCACCGTCAAAGAAACCTGAGTATCCGAGTCAAAAATTCTACATACCATCATCTGCTCTGATTTCTTGAAAACCATCATTGATAAAGACTACTCCCAAACAATCCAAATTCTACCTCCATCTATCTCTGAATAGTTACTATCGAACCTCCACCCTTGAAGCAATCTAGACATCACAAGAGCCGAGTTCTCCTCTCTCACATGAGTTTCCACAAACCCACCAACTGATGAACCAATATTTTTTAGCCAACCCCTTATAGTATTCTGACGACCGATATTATTTAAACCTCAAACATTCCAAGGAAAAATCTTCATATTTACAAGGTTGAAGACCGACTTGTGGTTAGAGAGAAATTTTCTTCCCCAAGGCTGATCTTTGAGTCCAAAAAGAGAAACCTTTTGGAGGAGATCTTTTAACCAAAGAGGCGTGCCATAACTCCTGCCTAATGGCTTTGCGAACAGCCTTTGGGTGCTTAAACCATAACCTCTCATCCTCTTCAGGGTCACAACCAGCAGGAGACACTGGTTTAGGATCAGCTTCGGCAATCTTTGCTTCTTCTACAACTTCCACAGCTGCCACTACAGAATCTTTATTCAAAATACCAACCCCTTTTTCACCATTACTTTGAATTTCTTTCAAAGGCTCCACCATGGACTTATTTACTATCTCAATCTCCATCTCAACATTCAGAACACAATCCTCTTTAGCCTCAGATAAAGGTGAATGGTGATAGATGTCGGATGGGACACTTTGAGCACGAGACCTTGATCTTCCTCTTCTCTTCGAATTCTTATTCTTAGCATATTTTACCGACGGCTAACTCTGGAAAGTCTGAGGTTCCCCACCTACTTCAACGTTCTTCACCGGGTCTGATTGTAAACTGATCTTAGTCGACGTTGATACCACCCTTTCTTGATTTAGGAACTCTCGAAACAGACTCTTTCTTCCTCTTAACCAGTGGCTTAATGCATCGATTAATAAGATGACCATATTTCTCACAGTTAAGACACTTAGGAGGAAGGCTGGGATAATCAACTTTGATCCGAACAACATTTCCTTGAACATCCCTTACTTCGACAAGCTTGGGAGGAACAGTATCCAGAGATATTTCAATCTTAACTTTAGTGTCCCCAAAATGATAAGGATCCAACCTAGACTTTTCTGTGTGCAGAGGCTCTCCTATCGCACTAGCAACGACATTGATTTCATCAAGCGCGTACAATTGCGATGGGAAGTTTCGTAGCACTTCCCAAGGGAGTAGTTCTGAGTTCCTGCTCATGAAGACTACCTTCTGCTGACCAGGGATACACCGAGAAAGCACAATGATCAACCTGCCAATACCCCACCTGAAACACCCATTCCCTAGTTTGTACAGATGAAACAAGAATGAGACAACTAGTTTGAGAGATTGTGCAAACAATGATGTTTCCAAATTTGCCCCAGACTAGGTTCATATCCGCGATGATTTTTGCCTGATGAGGCCTACGACCATGAAAATGAGCCACGATATGGTCTTTCCACATATCAAAGGCTTGGAGTAGGACGACTGGAGGGGCTTGCACCACTGGAGTTCCATCCTCGAGGTATGTCGGATCTGAAATCTTGTCGGATCTGAAATCTTCCTGAGGTTTCTGATTGACGCTTTAAACCTTTCGGCGTACGTCGGAGTTGAAGAGGAAGGAATCGCAGCCGTAATGGAGGAGGTCTGGAGCTTAACTTTGACTTGAGAATCAAACGCCCGAACTTCCTTATTCGAGACTGAGGGAGGAGCACACTACAGCATCGCAAAAAGAGATTGAGACAGTTCGGGCGTGAGGTGTGTTGACGGCGGCAACGCAGGGGAAACCCTAATCGCACATTCGGGCGCAAGGGAGAAAAAGGGGTTTTTTCTTTTTTTAACCCAGTTTCCCATCGACTATATTCTAAACATAGTTTCCCATTGACTATGCTCTTTTAAAGCAGAATATTCATGAACTATTACTGGAAAGAATCTAAATTCATTGCTACAGGAAGGATGAAGAGGAACCGTCAAACAAACAGGAACCTTGAAAGTGCACATAAAACCCAGGTGGAGTCAGTTGAATCAGATTTCTCAAAGGCTGAAGTTCTCGTTGGACCTTTGTCGAACATGAAATACTCGCGGTGCAGATAAATGTTTACAGTATGATTATGAAGACGAATGTTTGATTCTTTTGAAGATGCAAAAATATAGAAAAGCAATATCTTCTTTCTATATTTCCTCAACTGACTTGATCTCCAAATCTGAGTCCCTTGTTAACCAAGTCAGCACACTCTTATCTTGGTAAACCTGCCCACCGGTATTGCTCAACTTCTTTCCACTTGAAGCGAACCGATACGACGTGGCCCTTCGGTACATGTCTCAACAATCTCTCCCTTTTTGCTTGCTCAAGTCATCTTCTTCTTCGCTTCTAGTCAATCCCTGCTCCCGAAATATCATGGACACAGTAACAAATACACATGCTACCAAGAGCTGTCAATGGTTAGTTGAATCTCAATCTCAAGCACAGATTATCAAGAAAATGAATTACTTAAAGCACAATGTCTGAAACACACGCATAAAAACAGCAAGGTGAAACTGCAAACTAAAAGTTGACACAACTAACACACTCCATTCATCTCTGCCTGAAGAACTGACATAACATGCAAAACACAAAGCTATGCGCCTCTCCCTGGCTGTAAGTTCTTCGGATACCCAACACACAGATCATCATCAAGCATTCCGGAAACATCGTTATGATGTGCTAAGACCTGATGAATGAGATTCGGAAAGACGATGTCCGGTGCATTCCTTGATTCAAAGTCAATACACTTGATCTGAGAAAAGACCAATTCTCCAAAGTCCACAGGCAGTCTCATAGCCAACGCCCCCATAAGGTTAATGCAAAATTGGATCAGCCTTTCGCTCTCATGACCTAGAACCCAATTTGTTTTGCAGATCTCGTACACGTGTTTGTAGACTGGACATAGATCCTCCATCTCAAACTCTTCCCATGAGTATTTTGAGCCTCTTCTAAGAATTGCAACACACACATCCAGATCCAACAACCTCCAATCACCTGATGCGCAAGAGTATCGAACAAGCGATTGATCATCAGAGGTGAGATCTCAAAGTCCATTGATCTGATTTGGACGTATGGTGAGTCCGATATGAGGTTCGCCAGGCACTCTCTTACCAGAATTGGTGAGAAGGGTTGAACATTGGTTACCATGATCCTCCATATAATGCTGTCGATGATATTGTGAACTAGTAGGACACCCGACTCCTGTGTCGTGAGAGTCCTTTGAACACAAAATCCTCGGAGAGCCAGCTTCTGATACTTCTAATGAGCTAGATACGAGATGAAGTAGTTCGACATCGTTGGTTCCTTTCTCTTCTTTTGTGTTGATGATATGCTCAAAGCCCTAAAAACAGTCCCTAATAAAACAGTTTAACTCAAGCATATTGATTATTCCAACAGGGTCCCAGATAAAACAAGACATTTGACAAGTTCCATGACAGTCACACATGACAATTTGTAGTTCTGATTCACCATCTTTATTTTTGTCTAATTATTATGAGTATACCATGCACAACCTCATTTGTCTTGAAAAATACTTGACTGACCGACATTTTCTTCTCCCCGTTCAAATGAATCATTACACCATATCTTATTATATTTTGTCACCACTTGAACAGACAGTCCTACCTAGTCACACAAACACTGCGTTCCTCAGCTGAGGTGCACTCATGTCGATTCAGAATAGAGCCTCTTTCCTATGATCTTAGACTGAAATCAACCTATTCACTTGCAGAGGTCGTCTTGATTGTGATCAATCTAGTCATCAAGTGATAGTCAGTCGTTCCAAAGATATTTTAGCAGGAGTATTTGCCTTAATTTTGATGATGCATTTACATCTTTGAACTCGTTCAAATTTGATTAATAGACATTTATTATGCTTTGGTACTATACTCCCGCACGTCGGTTTTCTCTTCAACGTTGCACTTATTATTATTTTGGAACGATTTCTGACCTCTTCTTAACTATCTAGGCACTCTACCTTCATAGTCCAAGAAAAAAAAAGTAACATGAGTGATAGTGATGCTATCCAAATGACGACATCTCCCTATCTCAGTCCCCACATTGATCACCTAAATTCCAAACTGTGGTAACAGCCAGTTTTGGTGTGATTATGGATCTTACCGAGTAGTTTGACACACTAATGACTCATAGTAGGTTGACTCTTTCCTCTGGTGACTGGTCTAATCATTTATCAGTGGGCTTATTAACACAAGGTTTGAGATCTAGAGATCATATATCCCAAGAGACCTTCGAACATTCAAAAAGTTTTTGAGATCAACATGTATTCTAAACAGATCAGTGACTTGAGGTTTTGGCGTGCTATTTTCAATGATTCTTGGACATGTTTCATGTGGGTATAGACTAGGAGTTCTTTCACACTTATTTGCCTTGATTTCACATGTTCTTTCCTAGTTTTAGTGAGACAAGTTGAACTGGACTGGTTAAAAGCAAACGGCTTGAATTTGATAGTGTTACGGTAATTGCTGACGAAGTGAATCATCCAACAGATTTGAACTAACTGTTTTCCCAATCTGAAGTATTCACCAACTTTGGCCCAGCACCTTTGTTGGTCACTCTCTTCACATAGCTTCTGAATCAAGGACTAGCTCCCATTGCGCATACCTACAACACAAATAGTCAACCTCAGTATTTCATTCAATTCAGTATTCACCTTTTCTAATATGTGAAGGATCACGCACTTTGATTCAGTGAGTACAGTCATAGATTCACCCAGATTGTTTCCACACAATCAAAGGTTTTTGCAACGATCTTGTTGGTTTGTTGTGAGATACACTAGGCTCAACACGAGTTCTTTGTTGCAGTAAATCACCCAGTTAGCTTGGTTCTCCCAGCCGATGAGCTTATCCACTTCCTCACTCAACCTTATGATCAGATAACGACTATAGATGTCTTCCTCCATACTCATGTTCTGACAGCCAAGAAAGTACTCTACATCGCCCGTGAGGCTCAGTATGAGTTTCTTTCTCAGATCACTCGTCCATCCAGTTTTCTCATGACGTGTCATACTACCGTGAAGGTCATCTTGGCTCTGTAGACATTCAAGGTCAAGAACTTGTTCCCAAACACTTCCAACATCCACTTGTTTCCGTTCTTGGTCCAAATTTCTTCGCCACATATAACAGTTGTTGCCAGTTCGAATTCTTGGGAGCACTATTCTTTCATGTGTATTCACGGCTCTACATTCAACCTTGTCAAACATGACTGTTAGACAACCCATCACACAGCTGGCTAACACTGATGAGATTCGATTTCAGACCTTCTACTAGGTAAACGTCAATCAGTGGTGGTTGACTTGAATCAGTGATTGATCATATTCCCTGAATCCTTCATTTCATACCATCACCAAAGGAACTTTTCTTCTGGCTGTATGCACTAATCCGGTAAAGATCCCATCATTTCCAGTCATGAGTCGTGAGCATCCACTGTCAAATTACAACGCGTATTGTACCTCTTTTTCGGTGACAATGTTTGCAGTTTCTGAGTCTTCCTCATCAGATTCAGAGTCATCCTCCGTTCTAACATAATTGCACACGATTTCTTCTTCCTCATTTTCTGGCTCTCTACTCGGATAGAGATTATCTTTAGCTATCCATACTTTTCCAATAAACTTTCTTTCAATGAAGCATTGACAAGCTCTCCAAGCTTGCTTTATCTTCTGTAGAAATTTGTAGCAAAATGCCTTTTTATGTCCAGGTCGTCCACAAGCAAAGCATCCTCTGGTCTGGACCTTTGGTGGGGTAGGTAATTCCTTATGAACTTGTTCACTTGGTTTACTGATATCCTTACTCTTATTTGAAACTGCAACAGTAACATGCCTCTTGGTGATTGACCCTTCTCATGCCTTGTTGATTCTAGAGCCTCCACCGTTCAACACCTCAGTTGTCTGTTCTTGTAGCGATTTCTTTTCCTGAACAAACACCATTTTGGCAGATTTCGTTCCCTTGAAACCCAATCCCTAGTTGGCTTCGGGTGGTTGACCTATGGATAGCAACTGATCAAGATCTTGAGTACCTTTGTTCAGCATCCTTATCTTTTTATGATTTTCATTCATATCTTGTTCCAAACCTCGAGCCTTAGCTTTTTCTTCAGTGTAGGCTTGCCACATCTTTGCAACCTTCTCCTCTAGAGTGAGGTTCTTCTGTTTTTTATTCAACAATTTCTGCTCAATTTCCTTAACATCTCTGACTATGTTTTGAGTTTCCGGGGTCATGTTTTCTTTATCCTCCGAATTTTTGGAATCAAGGGTGAGGATGTAGACTTGAGCCTTAAGAAAAGTGGTCTCCTTAATTAACTTGATGTTCTCATGACTGAGCTTCACCCATTGATCATACAACTGACGATATTCTTTCTCCACATTGATTCCTTCCTCATTCTCATCGCCAGATGAGTCTGTCTCAGAGTTGGTTTTTTAAGCACCGACCAATGCCACGAAGTTCAGCAGCAAATCTATAGTATCTTCATCATCTTCTGACTCCGAGTCATTCAGCTCGACCAACATTGATTTGTCATTGTTCCTCTGCAGATTCGGACATTCACTCTTGATGACCCACCCCTTTACAACCATGCACTTCATTTCCTTCCTTTGAACAATGGATACTCAGGCTGGTAATGTCTTATCCCCTCACACTCATGACACTTCTTCTCCTTCTTCCACTATAGCGTTCTTCATATGTTCTTGAGTTTCATTGGTTTGAATCCTTATATTATCGACCCAAGCTCCGTGACAATCCTTTGTCCATTCTCTTCACCATATTATTGAAACTCTTGGCCATCAAGCTAACATCAGCTTGCAGCTTCTTAACTCGATCATCCTCAGAATTTGCAGCAAATGCAATGCAAGTTACTGGTGGAGGCTGATCCTCTGCTCTTTCCAGCTCAGCAGCCATGAGCAAACCTACCAGTTTATCAAACTTAGTGTCATCAGAATTCATGGTGGTCTTGATAACAGCCTTGTAATTGTCAAAGCGTTTTGGCAAGCATCTGACAAGTTTTTTTTACCAGTTTGGATTCATCAAACTTTTGTCCAAGAACGGCTGCTTCATTAGCTATGGTGTTTAACTTGGTAGTAAAGCTTGCTAGGGCTTCATCTTCTCCCATTTTCAGATTTTCCCATTTTGTTTCCAAATGGTCAAGCTGTGTACGCTTCACACTGACATCCCCTTCAAAGTAATTCATCACCAGTGTATCCCATGCTTCTTTGGCTGACTCACATGCTTGAATAATCTTGAATTGATCAATATCAACAGCCGAGAAGATGGTGGAGAATGCCTTGGAGTTGAATTTTGACGCGTTCTTCTCTTCCTGAGTCCACTGATCTAGAGGTTTTGAGACTTCTTTCTTCTTCTCGTTGACCACAGTTTGTTCAGTCCATACATTTACAATTGATTTCCAGGCTTCTTCATCAATACCCCTTATCACATGTCTCATACGGACCTTCCAGTGTCCAAAGTTGTTACCATCTAGCATGATGGGTTTTTAAACCGCAATGAGTCCTTTTATATGTTCCATCTTACTTCCCAAGATCTCGACCTGTGTACGATGCTTGATATCGAAGAGGCTGACTCGCTCTGATACCAAATGTAAAACCTAGAATAGTCAATCAACCTTGGACTAAAGTCATGTTCATTGCGGGGTTCTTAGGTGGGGTTCGTAATTTTTGATTTTTCATTTTTTCTACTTTTTTCTTTTTCTTTTTACTTTACGGTTAAGAACAGACTCTTAAAACTCTTATTTAAGAGCCGGTTCTTAGTTTTTCTTAGTTAAAAACTAAGAACCGGCTCTTAACAAAAGTTAAGAACCTCACCTAAGAACCCTGCAATAAACATGGCCTAAGAGTACACAAACAATTCGTCGAAAACACTTTCTATTAAAAATCGTTTAAACAAACTAAACAGCTTGCTTAATCAGATTTTTGTGACTTCACACACAGGTGAATCACGACTGATCAATCCTTAGATCAATCCTTAATCTAATCGACACAGACAAAACTACAAGGTGCTCCTCTAGCAGTTCTATCGTTGACCTTTTTTTCTCCAGAACCCTAGCAACTCTGTTTGTTTTCCTTAGATCAAAAGGCATAAGTTTTTCATTAGCCGACCTTGCATATATATCTCTTAATCTTCGAGATACTGCAATATCTTCTTTCCATATTTCCTCAACTAAGTTGAACTCTAAATTTGAATCTCTTGTTAACCAATTCATCACCGAACCGATACGATATATCCCTTCGGTATCTATCTCAACAGTGCTGACATGTCAGACCTTGAGACAAAACTGAGATATTATATAGCAAATTATTTAGCAATGTACTCCCTCTGTTCCTAAGAGATCCATATTTTAGTTTTTTCTCACTTTAATAAAACACAATAAATTTGCATAGTTTTTTGTATTTATCTTCTTTCCATAATTTTAAACCAATAAAAAATCAATTAGTGCAATTAAATTTTTTGAAGTTTACAATTAGATAATAAAACATACATTGAAAATGTAAAACATGAATCTTTTAAGAACAAATATTTTTTCTAAAATATCCATCTTTAAGGAACAGAAAGAATATATTTTTTTTTTTGTAACCGAGTTATTTAGCAATATGGCTCCCTGCAATTCAATAAACTACGATTTTTATTGACCATCAATATACCCTTTCACTTTCCATTCACTTATGTCGTGTACTTGTGATCCAACTAAAGCAGAAGAGCAGTACCCGAAAGATATTGAAACCTGATAATGTTAAAAATCAAGATTACTAAGAAAATGCATCAAAAAATAAAATATGTTTTACGATATCTTTCCGTTCAAAGTAACCAAGCCACATACAATCAAATTTATATGGTTAATCGGACCACATCCATACGCATCATTAACGAGTAACCAGCGGTTTAGCCAGCCAGACCAGACCGTAAGACGAAATCGCTATTAACCCGGAGGAGAGTTTTAAGCTGGTCCAGACCGAATCAAGGTTAGTGCATTCTTCACAGAAAAATTGCCGTCAATCGTTTAGTGTCACCACAACGTTCATGTCACCACAACGTGTAACGCACGTGAAGGCTTAAAAGTGTTGAAACGATTAGAGCGGAACATAATTAAAAGCCTCTGCAAAGTTTAACAGGATATAATATAGAAGGAAGGAACAGCTTTATGGACTTAGAAGCTTGAACACATTCTGTTGAAAATATTCGAAGGAAGTAAACACAAATAAGATAAAGAGAAATAAGAGAACACGATTCGACAATAACTCACAAAACATGACCCAAACCAGATCAGAATCTCAGTTGACCAATACAAAACGGTAGGAAAACTTGGATACATTTTACTTCGAATCCGGTTTTAGTATAACCATTCTACCGAACCTGAACAATACCAGCACTAACCAGCTTCTGTATCTTGTTCATCACCATTGGATTCTTCATATGCTCTTGTGCAGCTTTTGGATTCTCTTGAAGATCAACCAGTACCTGCGTAATTCATTTACAAGACACCACCACAGAGTTCTCAAACTCAGTCTGTGAGCTATAAATCGATTCAAGATACAACTTTCACTTCTGTTTATACCTGTCTCATCACCGGATCAGATAATATGTTCTGAATTTCTGGATCTTGCATAGCCTTTGCTTGTCTCTCCTTCAATTCTTCGGGAGTCAGATCACCCCGGTTCGCTTTGTTTATCTGCTCCACGCATCTGCAAGATACCATAGCAAACAATCTCATTAAACACGACTTCAACAGACGCAGATAAGTACAAGTTGCAAACCTTCTAACACCATCAAGCAATTCCTGGTTCTTAGGATCATGCTTCAGCCCTTCTTGATACGTCTCCATGGCTTTGTCGTATTCCTTCATGAAAAACTGAATAGCTCCTTTCCTACTGTATCCTTTGGTGAAACTCGAGTCAATCTCAATGCATTTCTCAGCATCTTTCAATCCCTCTGGTAATGCTCCTAGCTTTGTGTAACAAGCAGCTCTGTTGCTGTACGCCTACAGACCAACAAAGAAACATTCACTAAGATTCCACGTTTAGGGATACTATATGTTTTGCTCATGTGAAAGAGGCACGCTCTTACCCTCACATCCTTCGGGTTTCTTTTGATTGCTTCAGAGTAATGCTTCACTGCATCTGGATACTTCTGTTCTTTAAAGAATTCATTACCTGCATCAAAGGAGTAAATGTCAAATGTTTTATCCTCGAATCAACTAGCGCAAGCAAGCAATGCGAGATTGTTATCAGAGTTCAATACCTTTCTCACGTTCCTCCTCGGCTATCTTAGGATCAAAGTACTCCTGTTGCTCCAACTCTTTCTTAGCTTTCTCAGCATCGTTGAGCTTCTTCAACGTATCTGGATTACGGTGCTCTGTAAGAGCTTTCTGGAAAGTCTCGATCGCAGGTTCAAAATCCCTCGAGCATTTCGCCATTTTCACTAGCGCAGATCCTTTCCTAGTCAAAGCTTTTGCTATCATCTTGAAGTCAAAACGAAGCTCTCTGCCTCTCTCAACAGCCTTGTCACAGTCTTGAATGCACTCCTCATACTGACATTCGATTTGAAGATAACAGCGTTTCGAAAACGGCAAGAATAATTAGGTTAAAGAACACAGAACAGAGCAACAAAAGAAAAAAAAAACATAACTGAACTCTTAAAGAAGTTGAGCAAGTACCTTTCCCATCTCAAGATAAACAGCAGCACGGTTGGTGAGATATGATATGTCTTCATCATCAAGCTCCATCGCCTTACTATAATGTTGGATAGCTTTCTCAAAATCCTTCTTCTTGTAAGCAGCATTTCCTTGCTCTTTCTCCTTCTTCGCCTCCTCCTTCCTCTCTTTCTTCTCCCTCTCCTCCTCCGTCAACTCCATAGGCTCCGGCTCCGGCTCCGGTTCAACCTTCTTCACCGGCTCTGGAGTCGACTCAGCCTCCGGCATCTCCGTATCTTCTCCCTTCGCTCCACCAAACTTAACATTCAACAAAACACCCAACGCCTGCATAACTCTCTTATCCTTCATATACAAATTAAGATTATTAGGGTTCTTCTGAATCTCCTTCATCGTCTTCACGAAATCAGGCTGCTGCAAATAAACCCTAGTCCCGGGATCCGCCATCAGCTTAGCCCACATCTCCTCTCCTTGAAACGCCTCAACAAACGGATTCGACGATGGCCCCCGAGGTCTCGACGCGTCGGCTAACCCCGACTTCAACGTCTCGTTGTTCGGATCAATCTCTAAGCCTTTCCTATACGCATCGGCAGCTTCTTTGTACTGAGATAGGCCCATGTACGCCGTGCCTAATCGGCTGTACCCTTTGGCCCAATCGGGCTTGAGCTCTACGGTTTTCTTGGCGTCGGATAAGGCCTCGGCGTAGCGGTGGAGCGATGCGTAGGCGGCGGATCGGTTTGAGTAGAGGATGTGGTTCGTTGGGGAGAGGTTGATTGCTTCCGTGAAGTGGGTGATCGCTGTGGCGTAGTCGCCGGAAGAGAAGGCGGCGTTTCCTTTTGATTTTGCTTCGTCTGCCATTAGAGATGGAATCGACTGCTATTATGAGAATCGTGTTGAGTGGCATCTTCGATGATGGCGAAAGCTTAAAAAGAGGGGAAAGAACTGAGAATGGTGAGCGAATAGGAGAGACGACGGGAGTGTTCTCGAAATTTCGAATTGTTTTTCTGCGTCGAGAACGTTCGTTGTAAAGAAGTGTGTGAAGGACAAAAAATAAAATTTAATAAAATAAATCGCTCCAGGGAGGGGTTGAACCTCCGACCTTGTGGTTAACAGCCACACGCTCTAACCAACTGAGCTACTGAAGCTTTGTTTTTAAATTAAAGCTTGTATGTACAAGAATAAACGTCAGAGAGGTGTTGAAGCTCAACATTGTTCTGAAGTTTCTTGAGGTAGGAAAGAGGGCATAGTAAACACACTTGTTGGTTTGATATCGCAAATAAAATTATAGTTTTGATTCGTATAACTCGTTACCGTATAAGTTTTACTATTTTAATAATTATCATATTGGCATACATGTTTATTTTATAAGTGCATTATATTATTAGGCACGTTTCTATCTTTTTTAACAAAATCAGTCATTTGAGGGGTACTTTTCTTGAAACCAAAGTGGAAGTGAAACAAAAATACCCTTTCATTTTGTCAAACGTTTATATTGTCAACCAGTACCCTTCATTTGCCAAACGTTATTGCCAAACGTTATATTGCCAACCGAGGTGAAAATACTTAAGTTGTATGGTTTGTGGTAAGTTAAAATAGTTCATTTTGGAGAGTTTACTATTTCAAAAAGTTGTTTTTGTTTCCGAACAATTTTATTTTTCATTATTTAACATTTTAATGCATAAATATATAAATATAGTATATAAAAATAAAAACTATTTTTCTTTGCATTTTGATATCCATATGTGTATATTTATAATATAATTTCTTTAATTTTCATTTTATTAACATGTTATTGTGGACACCAGAGTTAGGACAAACATGATATAAACAAATAAAATGTGGATGAGATTTAGACAAATAAATTGTGGATACAAGAGTTATGAACATATTTTGGATGTAGATTAATATTAAGAGTCTTTGAATATATTTTGTATTAACTTGATAAGTTATACTATAGAATATCATATTAAATGGACAAACATGTAATTAAAATTGGTGGATGGACGGATTGTGGATAGATAAGTTGTATGAGAAAATTGTGGATGGACAAATATATGGAAAAAATTGTGAATGGATAAGTATGTACACACATATTTCACAAAGATAGTCTAAAAAGATTCATTAAGACAAAGACTGTTTTTTACCTTTGTTATCTCTTTGCACATAAGAGATTCATCTGTATCCATCTTTATCTTTAATGAGATGACTTTGAACCTTTCAATTGACCTTATAAAAGGAATTGACATAAAAGAAAGCGTATAGAATTAGTTCATATTCTAAAAAATAACTAGATTAAAAAGGTGTACGCGGATCCAAGAATCAGGCCAGAGTGGATGATTCATAATTTTTTCAGGAAAAAAGGACATTAAAGAAATGAACCAACTTGCATCCTGGTCCACAGGAGCAGAACCAGAACTTTAGCATGATTCTCGGCAAAGGAGTTTATGTTTATGTAGTCATGTTATCATTTTCAACCCTTAAACTAAATAATTCTGCATTGAAGTATGTTCCAGCTGCTCCAGCATTTTTGGGATACCCAATACTTGCATCACCTGCATATATATATACGACAATATGACCAAACACTTTAGCATGGAACACAGCCCAAAATGGAAATCTATAATCACATAAGACAAGGCACCTCAAGCTGTCTTATGTTCAAGATTATGTGAGCATGAACTGAACTTGCCGTCAACATCTCGTGTTGCAGGGGATGAAACAAAGTTATGTGAGCTTGAACTGAATCTTTTGTCAACATCTGGGACTGCAAAACTGAAACAAAGAAGAGAAAGAAACATAAGCCGAGCAAAGAAGATAGAAACAATGCATTGTTTGATAATTGGGCTCTACCTACGTCAATTGCCATGGAGGCTGATTCTTCCTCCAAGGATCATGACAACTGGTTGTTTGGGTGCAGGACGCAAGAGAGGAAAACCCGCAAAGTAGCAGTCAAGTTTGATGAAGACATGAATTTGCACACATCTAGTGATTGCTCTCGGCATGAACCTCATTCACTGTCTCAAGTCATTCCATTTTCTACAAAAATTTTAGTTGCATTTCTTCCACCAACTATTACAAAATCGTATATCCATCAAAAATTGAGAATACCAACTTGCGATTCTCGTTAGCGAAGGAGCAGCTGGAACCAATCTGAGAAAACGAATGGAAAGACGGCGAGCGATAGATGGAGAAGTCTGACACCAAAGAGACAATCCGGGCTTCGTTGGCATCGCGGTGGATGATGATAACGCCATGTCTCTTTGAACGGAAAAAACAAAGGGATTAGAGAGAGAGAGAGAGAGAGAGAGAGAGAGAGATCTAGGATTTAAAATCGAGGAGGAAGGTGATGTAACATTGAGAGAGAGGATTTGGAGACACAATCCTCGTCACACGTTCTTATACTCAACTCGTGTTGATGTTCTTGATTCAAATTGGAGGAACAAAGAGAGAAATACAATTTTGGGCAGTTCATCGACTTAAGAGAAACAAGGAAAAATGAAGTTTGAGTTAAATGAAAAGGTAAAGAGCATGACGGGTTAGGGAAGGATAAAATGGACAAACAACAATGAAAATGTGTTTCTCAAGTGAAAAGTGTCCTTGAATGCAATTAATAAGATAAAAAGTGACTCACAATGTAATATTTTCTTATTTTATTGTATATTTTGGCTCATTTGAGTTATCATATCGTTTTTATGGTTGATAACTATTAATAGATAAATCTCATATCATTGTGGCATTGGAGTACAAATCAAAATTTTCATATGTTTCAGTATATGAAAAGCACTCACATTAATCTTGCATTAAGTATAGCTATAAGGGCAATCTTAAGGGTAAAATATGTTAAAAGAGGTTCTCACCATGTTTATATTAGTCTTTTTAATGTATTTTATTTTTATTATTCAATTTTAATTTTTCTTAAATACATAAACTAATTATACTAAAACAGCTAGTAAATGAGTATGCTCAACTAGATATTCTTTATGTCGCTCTCGTATTTTCTTAATATTTTTTATTTATTTTTCATCTAAGAGCATTTCCAAAGGAGAGTTTTAGCTTCGGGATTCTCAATATATATATGTGTGTGTATGTGTGTGTGTGTGTATGTATATTAATATTTACTTGTGAGACTTTTAACTTTACGGAAAACATATATTTTAGGTTGGATTTCCCATAAATTTAAGAACATCATAATTATATATATATAAGCTAAAATCTCACTGAAGATGCTATAAATATCTTTTAAGTCCTTTTCATGTAGCAATGATCCTCTGCGGCGATTGTCATCTGATTCTAAAAATCAAAACCCAACACGAAATCGTGATTCGACCCGGTTGATTGAACCCATCTCCGATTGCTTCAAACAACTCTCCAAACAATGTGTGATTAGAGTAGATCACCAGCACCACAACCCACTGCGTGTCACCGTCTGATTCGTCGACGTGAACCACCAAATTTCCTTTCAGAACAACATTCATCGACATGGACGTGTTTGGATCCTTACCTAGTCAGAATCTTACTATGACCCAAAATCTTCTTGCCAGCGCATAATATCTTCGCTCACACAGCTTAGACATAGTGCTAATGAGTGAATTCTGGCGATCGGGTTTGTGATTCGGGTCCTGAATTGACGTTATTTGTTTAAGTTCTTCTGGATCAAATCCATTTGAAGATCTTGACAAATTTGTGTCTGATTAAGAAACCTATGACTCTCTCCATGTTTGTTCTGTCAGATATGGATTAAAGGAATATGGAGAAAGTAAAGTTTTTAGACAAAACAATGAGATGAGTTTATCTTAAATCGTATTTTAAGAAATGGATTTTTTAATAGATTTTGGTCTCTTTGTTTGGGTAAAATATCACATGACTTATTACAAGATTTTGAAGAATATTTTTTGGGTACGAGAAGGAAGGTAACCTCTTATATACGACTTTGAGAGCTAGGAACCTATTACCGATGCAATGGTGGTAAAATGAGTGTGCGTGCGCGTTTTGATGTACATTTATGCACATCAAGTCATTGATAACTAGTTCTCCAATCTTTTTTTTCTTGGTTATATTTTTAACAAGTTCTGAAGAATTAATTTTAATATTTTCTCGGGTAGATTTTTAAAAATGTCAAATTTCTTCCATTTTATTCTTGTAATTGTGCAACTATTTGCATTCATAGGGGGTTGTATTGGACTGAGGATTTTAAGGAGTTGTGCAATGTTTTAATTTTGATGGGATTTAGGTGAATTTTGAAGTTATTTGAATGATATTAGTTAAAGTTCTGAAATTAAAATTAAATCTATAGGTGATTTTGTAAAATATTTTCTAAAAATTCGAAGTTATTTAGGTGATTTGCTACGAGTCTTTCAATCAATACATTTATTTTTGCCACATATATCTTGTAATCAATCTCGTTACTCATAAATATCACATGACTTATTGCAAGATTTTAGTTACGAGTAAAATCTTAAAATCCTAAACAACTAAATCGAGTGCACATTTATTCGCTTTCTCATGTTTTGCATACAAAAAGAAACGATGGAGAAGCAAAAATAAGGACAAATCGAGGAACACATATAGTCAAAAGTGGAATCTTTCTTTTGTGTTCTTTGGTTATTAAACCAAAACTTGATTTTTCAGAAAACAAGACAAGGGAAATAGGAAAACCAAGAAATTAATCAAAATTGAATCAATGTAATTTGTTTGTTGTGTTAATAGTATTATATGTTTATCAAGATATATTGCAAATTTTAAAATATGTGAATTATTAATTTCAAGGCTACTGGAACTAATGTATCATGTTTGAAGGAGAGTATTGTTAGACTTTTAAAGAACGTTTTGAATGAGCATAATCCCCATATTAAGGCTTTCAGATAAGTTAGGAATAAAATTGTTGAGAATGGTGGAGAAATTTTTAGTTACGGTTGATTGATGGAAGAACTTCAGATGAAAGAACACATAATATGCCTGTAGTTGATGAGTTTGCAACACTTATTCCTGAAGATTTTGTCATGAAAATGGAGAAACAAGATATTATTCTCGAGACTAAGACAAGTATATTCCAGAGAATCAACGAACATCATCCATCATATTTGTCTCTTCAATATTATCTATTATTCCTGTATGGTCAAAATGGTTTCGTCTTGACATACCTATTGGTTATCAAGACACAACCGGTAGAAAACGGAAATCTATCACAATGCGAGATTTTTTTTGCTTATAGAATTCTTGAGAGGCAGGGTGAAGCTCCAACCATAACCAGATCATGGAGGTTATTCCAACAGTTTCTTGTCGATGGATACACAATGATTGAATCGAATAGCTTACGTTACGTTTGGTTCAATCAGAAGAAGCTCATTGTAATAACTATGAAAGCATTAAAAAGACCTCTGAGACTGGTGTGAAAACTCTAAATGAGCACGGTACAATAATTTATATGCAATCAAGTTTTACCGGATGACCACGGTATGTGCATCAGCACTACCTTTATGCAATGGCTATATGTAGGTATTATGGATTTCTTAACATATTTATTATATTTACATGTAACCCAAAAGTGCCCAGAGATTACCAGTTATCTTAATGCTTTGCGGTTGACCACCGAAGATAGACTGGAAAACATTTGTAGAATTTTCAAGACTAAACTTGATGACCTATTGACTGAGTTGACCATGAAATGAGGCAGAATCGTTCAAAAAACTACATTTGGTATCAACTATACCTCTCCAAATATGATATATATGTTTATCATATTACCTTAACAGCATATAATTAAATAATTTCATATTCGCAGCAATTTATACAATTGAATGCCAGAAATAGGTCTACCGCATGTACATATTATGCTTTTCCTAGAAAAAGTATGATTCCTACTGGTGATGATATTGACCGTTTTATATCTGCAAAAATTCCTGACGAAAGAAAGGAGCCAGAGTTGTATAAGGTAGTAAATGATGCATGGACCATGTGGAACTGCAAATCCCTTCATGTTTGTATGATAACAGGGAAGTGTTTAAAAGAATTTCCGAAGAATCATGCCATGCTAACATCTATTGATAAAAATGGATTTCCTTCGTATCGACGACGAGACAATGAATGTTATGTTGAAAATAATAGAGATAAAGTGGATAATCTTTATGTTGTACCATATAACAAGGAGCTTATGATTCAGTATAGAGAATATATGAGTGTTGAGTGGTGCATCCGAACTCGAGCGATAAAATATTTGTTCAAGTACATTCACAAGGATCCCGATTATGTTTCTGCTGCAGTAGATAGCAAGAAAGATGAAGTTGTTGATGCAATTAAACAATATTTGGAGTGCATGTATAACCTCCAATTTTAGTTATTATTATTCTATTTATGTTTATATTTCTAAATTGATTCACTTAATTCTACAATATTTTGAAAAAAAATTAGGTATGTTTCTTCATGTAACTCTGCCTGGAGAATACCCGCTTTTCCCACTAATTATCGTACATTAGCTGTAAAAAACTATACTTCCATCTACCGAATCAAGAAATTCACATTCATGAAGAATCTGAACCCTTGAAAAGTATTATTGAACGTACAAGTGTGAGTGTGTCTCAATTTTTAGGTCGGTTTGAAGCATATAAAATTTATTAATAAGCAAGGGATATAGTGTATGCTGGAATGCCTACTAGATTTACCTTGAACAGAAAACAGAGAATATGAAAACCGAGGAAACACTCTTTTACAATTTGAGAATTGCACATATCAGTAATAAATTTGAAGAGCTTTACTATCGTCGGGTTATAATGAATTATTTAAATGGTTCTAAATGTTTTGAAGATATTCGTACTGTGGATGGTGTAACCTATGAAACATTCAAAGAGGCATACGAAGTATTAGAGTTGTTTGATGATGAAAAAGAATACATTCTAGGTATTGAGGAAGCGACCATTTGGTCTACTTGTTATTATCTATGTAGGTTCTTTGTCATTATGTTGATAATCGGTTGTCGTACTCAACCATAACTTGTCTGGAATCCGACATGAGAACATTTAACAGAGACATTTTGTATCAGCAGAAGGAAAAGAAAATAATCCCGATAAAAAAAATATACAGATGTTTAGATATTTATATATTGGTTTGTATGCTAATTTAATACATCTACAATTTAATATACTACTGGTCATTTTTGACCATGCTTTGTAGCATTAAATCTATCCGAAAATCAACTAAAAACATGGATCTTTCCAAAATTCAGCGTCTTCTGGGAAAAAGTGGCAATCTTTAGAGATCTGAGATAAAATGCCCAAAGCAGATGATTTCAAGAGTCATGATGGAAACCGTTTTGTGGACGATGAGCTTAGATACAACCAAGAAGAACAAAGAAAGGAACAACAAATACTACTCTCTTGATTACAAATGCAAAGGGCGGTCTATGAAGAGATATTAGATGTTGTTATTCATGATAAAGACGGTATGTTCTTTTATCTGATTTTGGAAGAACTAGCAAAACTTTTATTTGGAGCATACTATCTGCTGCTATTTGTGGATTAGGTAAAATAGTTATCGTGGATTAGGTAAAATAGTTGTCAACAATGCCTCTAGTGGAATCTCTGCTCTTTTATTAGAAGGTGGACGTACTGCTCCTTCTAGGTTTAGTATTCCAATCAATCTGGATGAAGCCACTTCTTGCAAAATTACCAAAGGTTCAGATCTTGCAAAATTATTGCAATTGGTTATTCTAAGAGAAGAAAATTGTAGTTGGAGATGAAAACTTCAACAATCTAACTGATGGGATTCTAGATATTTATATTCCAGATGATCTTCTTATAAAACAATGCAATGATCTGATACCTACAATCGTGAAAGATGTATATGGAGGTAAGTTTGTTGGTAGATCAGATCAGGACTTTTTCAAAAACAAGGTAATCCTTTGTCCTACTAATGATGACGTCGATCAGATAAATGATTACATGCTATCAAATTTGAGAGGTACTTATTTAAATTTATTTTCATATAAATATTTCTCATTCTAGATTTTAATATGTTTTCATGATATTTCATGACCAATTAAATTATTTTTACAGGTAAATATATGATATATCGTAGCTCAGATAGCATATGAACCAATTGATGTGGATCTCATAAATTTTGTAAATTATCCAGTAGAGTTTCTAAACTCTATCAAAGTTTCAGGTTTGCCTAAACATGAGTTTACACAAAAGGTTGGTTTTGTTGTAATGTGTATGTGTAAACTTGATCCTACAAATGGATTATGCAACGATACCATGCTTATGATAACAAACTTATCCCATCTTGTTGTTTCAGACTGTTATCATAATAGGAAGTGCAAGACATATCAGTGAAAAAACCTTGATTCTGAGAATGTATGTTACACCATCTGATGGAGAGTTCCCATTACGCATGCGTCGTAGATAGTTCACTTTGACTTTAGTATTTGCAACAACTATAAAAAAAAGGCCGGGTCAGTCACTGGAAAACGAAGGTTTATTTCTTCTCAGGCATGTTTTTTTTCATGGGCAGTTATATGTTGCACTTTCTCGAGCAAAATCGAGGTCCTATTTGAAGATACTCATCACAGATGAGAAAGGCAATGTTCAGAAAAAGACTAAAAATGTTGCTTACATAGAAGTGTTTCAAAACATCAGGTAGGATATGTTTTGCTTTAAACATTTATTTTGTTTGTTTTTTGCTTTTGTTCCAATATTTAATACATTTTTATACATTATGGCATTACTTCCCTAATCATGCTATTAAATTTACATTCCTTAAACTATTTACATGAACAAAAAATTGAATATCGATTACTATGTACAAGGTTTCAATCATACTGTAGAATTATCACTACATATACATTATATACCCTCAATTTAAGTAATAAAATCATGTAAAAAAATAGCATGCATTTAATAGAATTAATATTTTATTTCTACTTATTTTACGTCTTTTCGTTTGACTTATAAATGTAATTGTTCATAACCTAACCCAACACTTTAAGATTTATTAGAAATTTTATTTTTCTCTATCTTTTTATCTTCACTGGAAATTTTGAATTATTTTTCTCACTTGGATCGGGTGAAAGTGTCTAAATAATTTTTTTGGTTCAGGTACTAAGAGATTACACCGAAGACTTACTTTCATGTATTGGACGCCAAACGAAAGATAGGAAGATTATACTATCAGATTTTCAGGTTCTGTAGTGATTTATCTTCCATCATATTCAAAACAAGTCGAACAAAATTTTCACTTTATTTTTTTAATTGGAGTAGGACGATATAATGGTGCTACCATTCCAAATTATTTGGAAAATCGATTCATGGATGTTATGAAAGAGGATAAATGCTACTTTATTACTAAATTTGAAGTAACATGGTCATTTTATCTCTTCATGCGTTTTCATCTATCCCACATCAAATATTTTTTCTTGAAAGAAACATATGTTATGCTTGTAGATATAAGAAGACGATTGAGTTTATTTTCTTTTAAGTTGGTCATCAATATAATTGATAGCTCACTTTATAAGAAACCAATATGGGTATGCAAATTCAATCTACTTCTGCAGTGTTGTTGATAATAATTTATATTATGATTATGTGTTAAATTTAGTTGCATGTTCCCACTTGATATATTGAGTGCCATTGAGAAGGTTGAGAAACTACTGCAGACCAATCTAATGAAAAACGAATATTGAGATATTAAATTGGAAAGAATCATTGTCCTTACAATACGAGATTTATAGTGAGTAATCAATTTATAATCTATCATTTTATATTCTATAGCGAGGAGTATGATTCAATAAACAAGTTTAAAATTTGTAATGACGTGGATTTGTGTTGTACTGCATGGGGTTGCTTATGCCGACAAGTTCTAGACTTTTTGGATTACACGTCCTTATAAGGAAGTAAACATTTGCATCTTGAGGTTTTGGAGGATCGACAGAGAAGTAACATTAATATTTTAATAAAATTTTCAGTTATTCACTTATATTATCGGTATATAGATATTAATAAATTGTATTACTGAAAGATATATTGTTGTGTATGGAGGTTCTGATGAATTCATTATTAGAGTGGTTCACAATGTTTCTGAAATTTTGTTCAATCCTCTTGTTCTAGAAGCGATTAGTGCTAAACATAAGTAAGTTATACATGCACCAAGATATGTTATTAATGTCATTGTACTTAAATCATATTATATGCATACTAATCTTTTACTTTGTAGGATAGTTTTGAATCATGCTTTTCAATGCAATGAGGATGGTTACAACAGTGATTTTTAGTTCAATGTATATGTCTTTCTCTTCATTTGTGAAATTTGTTATTATCATTCTCAAATAAGACTCTTTATTTTGTATATTTTTACTATATTAATTAACTAAACAAGATACATAAACTTCACGATGACAGTTTATTACAAAGTCTAGAGGATAATGATGCAATATTAATGAAACGTCTAGAGGTAATTCATGTCTTTCTACTTTATCCCATAACTTTTTAATTTATCTTATTCCCTCCGTTTAGTTTATTTGTCGTCTATCTGAAAAAATTCCAAAATAAGTGTCGATTGAGAATTTCAGTACAAAATTTATTAATAATATTCACAAGCTTATTTTTATGTTGGTTGAAATATGGTCATGTGTATAGGTAATTATTTTTCAAAATATTGAAATGAATGCTTTTTAATCTGTATAAATAAACCTAAAACAACAATAATAATGAAAAAAATGAAGTATTATCTAGCGTTAAAACTCGCCCTTTACCAAATATTTGCGAATGCATTATAAAGTATATTCCATGTATATTTTCTATAAATGTTAAGATAAATTTATTTCACTGAGTCGACAGAATTGCAAAAGAAAGATTTGATAGTCCGCAAACTAATAATGACATTATCAGAGTTATTTATTATATCAATATATCCGGTTATAAACATGGGCTTTTTACAAATTTGACTCAAAACTCAAAGTCAAACACAAAACTAACCTCTTTTTTTTTCTTTTGTTCGATTAACCCCACATGTTCACATTAATTACGAAAATGCCATTACATTTTTATTTTTTTCGAAAATGGTTTTTTTACTCTCTCAACCTCACCATCTTCAAGTATTTATGAGATTGTCATTGCCATCAATACTCCAACCACCATGAACAACTAATTTGAAGCTCTTAATGCACCTAAAATTGATTTACACTCTAGCTTTTTCAATTGTTATGAACTAAAAACAACATATCTTTCATTTTGTCTCCATATTCATCCAAAAAACTCAAGCTTTTGATTCAACTTTTTTTATGGTTGGTAGAGTCATTCAAGCATACTATTCTTCGTGGGTTACTTTCGTTTGAGGTTTTGGGTGGTTGGAGAAGACTTTGTGCGCTAAGGAAGTCATCTCACTAGTTTAAGGTATGAAATTGAATTTTTTTTTTCAGATTTGTTCGCGTCGATGACTTACCCGTAAGTCTTCCAAATTTTTTTGTTAAAAAAAATCTAGAGAATACCCTAGCGACTTACCAGTAAGTCGTCTAGGATAAATGGATTAGTTTTGCATTAGACCGAATTGTGTCAGATATTTGACTTTTCCTGGACGACATACCAGTAAGTCATCTCTGGGAAAGCAAAAATTTGAATATTTTATTAAAGCTAGACGACTTATCTATAAGTCTTCTCAGTTTACTTTTGTAATTGGCAAATAAAACATAAATATTTAACTTTCACTGACGACTTACTCGGAAATCGTCCAGTCAGAAGACTTACTTGAAAGTCGTCCAGGATGAGCAAAGTCGTCCAGAGTTTTTTTCCGAGATTATGGTCAAACCTTGCTTATCTCGTACAACTTTCTCGGCAGTCGTCTACATGGACGACTTTTAAGTAAGTCGTCTGGAAAAAGTTAAATATTTAACTTTTATTTTCGAATTGCAAACTAACCTGACACGACTTACAGATAAGTCATCTAGCTTTAACAAAATATTGAAATTTTGTTTTTCCAGAGATGACTTACTGGTAACTCGTCCAGGAAAAATCAAATATCTGACACAATTTGGTCAAATGCAAAACTAACCCGTTTATCCTAGACGACTTACTGGTAAGTCGTCTAGAATTTTTTTTAACAAACAAAGCTGGACGACTTACCGGTAAGTCGTTCCATTTTAAAGTCAATTGCAAAAATGACCTATTTAGATGACTTACCAGTAAGTCGTCTATGTCTTCCAGATGACTTAATCCTAAGTCGTCTGCGTCAATGTTTAGTAAAATTTCATTTTCTCTATGTTTATCAATGTGTTTTATTTTCAATTTTTGCAGATGTTGCGTAAGTTACATGCAGTGTATGGAGAATGGTTGTTGAAAGATTGCTATTGGGATTTTGTGGTTGATAATTTCAAAGGAGCGAGAATATTTTTGTTGAGTGAAGGTTCAATACATGTTGAAACTTGTTGCAATGGCTCAAGAAGATTATAACCTGGACATGAGCACATAATCTGTGGAGATAACCTAGTCATTACCAGCAAAAATGATGCAGTCTCCAGAAACCCCTCCTATTCATGTTACAAGTGATAGAAAAGTTAGAAACTTGCTCGAGATAACCAAAACGCATGGAGTACGACTTTGTGTATCAAGCCGTAGCAAGGTGGAAACGTTTTCAGAGGAAATGGAAGAATATGATGAAGCTGATGAATGTTTTGAAGAAGATGATGATGATGATGATTTGGTTGAAGATGAAAATCATGATGGGGAGGAGGATGATGGGGAGAAGGATGCTGATATTTCTATTGTTGTTGAAGCGGACGAGAATGGTGAGGATACAATGTCTATGGAAATGTTAAAGATGAGGATGAGGAAGAAGATGATGTTATGTGTTTTGAAGAATTCAAAAAGATATATGCTATTGAAAGAGAAAGATCGAATGGTAACAGTATCTATGTCAACCAGAGTTTTGTTAGAAAGGATGCACTGCTTTCAGAGCTGCGGTTGACGGTAGTGAGGCGTAAGTTCTCCTTCAGAATATACAAGTCAACGAAAACTCTCCTTGCTGCAACATGTCGGGTTAGTGGTTGTGGATGGAAGGTCAGAGCGAGTGTGAAACATGGGACAAACAAGTTTTGGGTAACAAACTATGTGGAAACACATACATGCTCAGTGGGAGACCGAATCGCTCAGCGGAGACATTGTACTCCGAAGTATGTTGGTAGGCTTTTCATTTATCGTGTTGGAATCATTGATGGGTTGAATCCGCAACATATCACTAATGCAATGAAGAACATGTTTGGCATGATTCTTGATAACACCACTTCATACAAAGCATTGTTATATGCACAAACATTGGTGAGAGGATCAGTAGAAGATGTGTATTCGCGACTGCCATCATATCTCGAGCAAGTCTCCTTAGCAAATCCCGATTCTATCACGGCTATAGAACTTGATTCTATCAATATATTTAAGTATCTATTTCTCTCTTTTGGAGCTTCTATCAAATGTTTTAAGTATCAGAGAAGGGTCATTGTGGTGGATGGGACTCACCTAAGTGGGAAGTATGGAGGTGTTATGTTAGTTGCAGCCGCACAAGATGGGAATTTTTAGATATTTCCATTGGCTTTTGGGATAGTAGATGCCGAAGATGAACCTTTTTGGGAGTGGTTTTTCACAAAATTGGCTAGTTGTGTATCTGATGAGCAGCCTCTCGTGATAGTCTCCAACTGGCACACGACCATTAAAAGTGCGTGTGATAAGGTGTTTCCTTGGGCAACCCGAGGAATATGTTATTATCACCTTCAAGATAACGTTGTCAAAAAGTATAGAGGGAAACATCTCTTTTACTTGGTGAAAGATGTTGCTTATGCTCATACGGTTTCAGATTTTGACCGATGCATGGCTGAGATATGGAGTGCAAACCCGGACCTTGCAACGTATTTGGAGAATGCCGACGTCCGCCTATGGTCAAGGGTTTATTGTCATGGGGACAGGTACAACATAAAAACAAGCAACATCGATGAATCTATTAATTCCGCATTGTAGCGAGCTAGAGGATTTCCAATTCAATTCCTGTTGGAGTTCATAAGGGAGAAGCTAGGAAAGTGGTTTTGGAAAAGGAGAGATGTTGTTTTGAGTCTCCCAACTCACCATAGTCGGGGTGTTGAATTCTTGCTTGTTGTTCGATCGAAGATAGCGGATACGATGAGGGTCCAACCAATTGATGGATGGCGATTCTTTGTGAAAGGTGACAAAATGGACTGTGTGGTTGATTTGGAATATGGAAAGTGTGATTGTGGTGTCTATGCAGTGGAGAAAATACCTTGCTCTCATGCTATAGCTGCTGGAACATATGCTGGTTTGCATATCTCCACACTTGTATGTCCAGTGTACTCACAGGATTTTTCGTTTGCAGGATACTCGGAGAATATATATCCTTGTGTTGGACAACAAGTTGAGGAACACAAATGCTTTCCTCCGGATGTAAAGCATGGTCCGGGAAGACAGAAGAAATCAAGATGACAATCTTGGTTGGAGCTATCAAGTATGAGAGGACGCAAACCCCAAAAGCAACACAAGGTTTATAGATGCTCAAAGTGCAAGGAGACTAGTCATAAGAAACCACAATGTAAGAAATGACGTGGACGACCTTTTAGTAAGTCGTCCAGAAGACCTATAAGTAAGGCTTCTAGTGTTTAGTCTTCCAGAAGACCTTCGAGTTAGTCGTCTAGTGTTTATTCTTCCAAAAGACCTTCAAGTAAGTCGTCCTGAAGACCTTAAAGTTAGTCGTCCAGGGTTTATTCTTCCACAAGACCTTCAAGTTAGTCGTCTAGTGTTTTGTCTTCCAGAAGACCTTCAAGTAAGTCTTCCAGAAGACCTTAAAGTTAGTTTATGTATTAAGAATTTGTGTGTATTAAGAATTTGTGTTATGAACTTATATGTGTCAACTTTTTTGTCAAATTGCACTACCAGTATTAACAAATTTAAGAAAGTCTTATAGTTAAGTCGTCTATTTTCCAGACGACTTATAGTTAAGTCGTCCACTTTCCAATAAACTTAACTTTCAAAAAAATACAGATTGGTACAAATCATGTTCAAATACACATCAGGTTACAAAACATACAAATCAAGTCCTAGTCTATCATACATTATACGTTCCCAGGTTTTCATCATTGTCTTTGTTTTCTTTCTCATGCTGGCCATGAAGCTCTTTAAATATATCCACTGCCATCTTATCGCTCATGGCCTTCCCGTTGGCCTTAACAAAGTCGTTTTGATTAAATGGCATCCTAAGAGCATGACATTCATTGTACCTTAGAGCGTACACGCTACAATCACCAGCTCGGGCCTGAGTATATTGGTCGGTCTCTCATATGTGAATGACTCCAGGGATAACTGGTCACTTTGGTCGATGGAAGCGCACTCAAAAACCAGATAAGGGACCATGTGGAGAAAAGGCTCCAATATCACATCGAGTTTTTCTGGGGAGAAACATGAATGAATGCTGTCCCAGATGACTATGTTCCTCTTAAGGATCGATATCCACATAGCAATCCAATGAGTATCGTTGTGGTGCACTGGCGAATATATATCATCAATATTCGTCCCCCACATCTTGTTCGATTGGCAAAATGATGGTAAAGCGCCTGAATAATAATTTCACGCTCCACCAGGGAGTCTTCTTCCTAAACCGTAGACATCGGGCTCCAAGTCCTTAAAATCCTTATAGTTAAATCTCCATTGCTGAGCAAAGAGATGATCAAGGAAGCAAATTCTCTCGCTCCTGAAATGTTGTGGCATCTCCACGTACCTTTTCCTCAGCACATTAATCCAAGCATCCATATGCTGCATATAAAATAATACAAGTCAGAAGATATCCGACGACTTATCACTAAGTCGTCTACGAAGATATCAGTAAGTCATCTAGTAATCAGTTTTGTCATAGCATATACCAAATCCTCCAGCCAAGATACGGAGGTCCGGAGGATGTTATACCACCAAGTTGTATTTGTACGTGGTTTCTTGCCGAGAGGTGTTCTATAATGACTGCAAACACAAAATATTGAAAAGCAATCAGTTTTTGTAGACTAAAGCAAGCTATTATGGGAAAAGCAATCACTTACGGATCAGTTTTCAACCAATCGGTGAGCTCCTTCAACTTCTTTTTGTCAATTGGTGAAAATGGATTATAGCCTGGACCAAGGTTTTTGTTTGGAATGATCACTTTGGCCGTGTTGTTTTTCGTATAAGGAGATTGCTGTGAGGCAGCAAGTTTCCTTGTTCGATCACTCTTTTCACGGATAAGTGCCAAAGCAGCTTCCCTCTTTTCCTCATATCTAGCATCCTCCTGCTGTATATCTGCTGCAGTGGGTTTATATTTGGCCAATATAATTAAGGATCCCAGATGCAGACACATCTTGATCTTTATCCTTCTCCCCATTAACACTTTCACTAACCCCAGGAGAGGCTTCTTTACTAACCCCGAGTTCGTGCGAGGATGTCCCTTTAGGCTGAGAGGTAGTGTGTTTAGATGATGTCCCTTTCCCTTTTTTGGTGATACCAACCTTCTTCTCCACTGCTTCAACCCTTTCCGACAGATGCTTGATCTCCTTAAGGCACGTCCCAAACCCTTCCCTCATGGCATCAACTATGTCCTTGAAATTTCTTTCAATATCCTCTTTGGTCATCCTAAGCACAGTTGTAGTCAGCTCTGAACGAGCCTCTGTAGGAACCTCTTCACTAGCCTCTGCAAACTTCCCTTTACTCGCCTCTGCAAGTGCCCCTTCACTAGCCTCTGCAGGTGCCCCTTTACGAGCTTTCTTCTGAGGTCTTGGACTGTCTTCCGTCACCACAACTATCACTTTCTTCGATGGACTCACAACCGCCAGCTTTGTATTGACCCAAGTACCGGTGACTTCCCAGAAATCCATGGTCCACTTCCACGGTCTCTGATTAAACATGACTTTAATTTTGTTCTCCGCGGCCAGGTCCTCAGCATCAGAGTCCATTTTGGAAACATTTCACCAATATCCTTCTCAACAAAATTCATCAATGTAGTCTGCAGTAAATAGAAGATATGAACTTAGATATTTGACGGATTAAAAAATATGGAAAGAAAAGTCTTCCCAGACGACTTATAATTAAGCCTTCTACTAAGTCATCTAGCTGGAAGACTTTCCAGATGACTTAATTATAAGTCTTCTACTAAGTCGTCTAGCTGGAAGACTTACCAGATGACTTAATTATAAGTCTCTACTAAGTCGTCCAGTAGGAAGACATTCCAGACGACTTAATTATGGTAGTAAAGGATTGAAGTAAATACATGTCTGCATATAGCATATTTAAAGCAATTGCGTCCTTTGTCACCTATGTAAGCCAGTATCGGTGAAGACGGTCTATTTGGTATGAGATTACCATAATTAGACCCAATTTCGGCAGAGCTTTGTACACCCAAACCTGGAGAGCTTGTATAAAACCATTAACAGTGTAACAACACAAAATATCTTTGCCCTTCACAGAGTCCATCAGCACCTTAAATGCAACTCTCCCCCATGGATAATTCTCAAACCGTTCTAACTCAATCACCAGCCTTGCTAGACTAACCCTTGCGGCGGTTGAATATTTTCTCCCTTCAATGTATCCAATGAAGATGGCAAGGTACCCGAGCTGCTTGCGATCATCTCGAGACCACCCTTCACATCTCTCAAGTGTTGCTATTATCTACTCAGTACATGGCCCAACTTCGACATGAACTCCCAACATCCCCCAGAAAGAAGTCATCTCCTTTGTAACAACACACTTCGTTCTCTCAAGGTCCTTGATGTACTCACAGCTTAGACCAGTGAGGTTTTCAAACTCTATCAGTGAAAACCTCACAGGTTCTGGACCAACGAGACTCCACATCTCATACTTCTTCTTTATGTCCAGCTGGAAACCGAGCATGTAGTGAACCAGCATTGAAGCCCAAGGAAATCCCAGCTCTTTAAACTTCATGAAAACTCGCAACTTCGACTCCTTCAGCTCTTCATATTCGTCACCATGAAGAGCTTTCTTTAAAGCAGTATACAACTTCGAACAATCCGTATGATACGAAATAGCTTTCATTGTGGGGGTCTCTTCCCCTAATGTATGTAACCTACAGGGGAGTTTTGGAATATCTATTTTTTGTATGCAAAGTAATCAAAGACAACCATCTCAAACACACAACCATCCAGTATAACATTTTAATTATAAGTGTGGAAGACTTTCCATACGACTTATAATTAAGTCGTCTGACAAGTCTTCCAGGACTTCCAGTAGAACATTTTTAAAGCAGACCTGAAAATTCGGAGAAGATATAGTCACCTTCGACACAACGGTTATTGATCTGAAAAATAGACTTGAAAAGAAACGCGGTGAGAACGGTGGACTTAAGAGACAACGTTTTAACTGACCGGCGGCGGATTTCAACGAGACGCCTCTGAGAGAAACGTCGCTTAAATTTACAGACAAACGGCGCTAGGGTTTCCTCTCAGATCTGAAATAGAGGAAACGGCGGTGAGAACGGTGGTGAGAACAACGGTGATAACGACGGAGAGATAACCGGCGGTGAGAACGATGGATTAGAGAGAATCGACGGAAATCGCCTTCGAAATCGCCTTCGAAATCGCCTCTTTGAGAGAAACTGCGTTAGGGTTTTCTGAATTTCGCGAAAAAGTAAATTAAGAAAAAAATCTTATATATGTCCGGTAAATAATCCGGTTAAGTTTAAAAGTACATTGCTAAAAAGGTAAAATTAAAGGTTTGGTCCAGTTTGAACGACTTACTCATAAGTCGTCTGTTGAATACTTTACATCATATGACTTACTAGTAAGTTGTCTACCGTAAATATATTCACCAGACGAGTTACTAGTAAGTCGACCCAGAACCTAAATTTAACCCCTGAACTAAAATGACTAAATTAAGTAACTAACCACATTATAACATCTAATTATACTTAAATAGTGTTTACTATACACAGAAATAAACACACTTAGGTCAATTTTAAATTTTTCAAAAAATATTTATGCTTTCCAAAATCTAACCCTAAGAACACATACAATACTACAACATACTAAACCAAAGAATATCATGACTCACTAGTTTCACTCATCTATGTTGAAAATAATTAACTTTTGTTATATCTTAATTTATATCTCTTAAAACATACGTTAATTGATTTCAATTTTTCACTTATCAAAATATTTTTTACAAAAATTTTAAATTATTTTTAAGAAAAACTATACTAGATGACTTACTTGAAAGTCATCTGGACAGAAGACTTGCGGGGGTTAGAAACGAAAAAAATCAGTATTTTTTGTTTGTTCACAAGAAATTGGTTATAATTTTGATAGCCTTTTAGGTTACTTTTGCATGTGATTCAAGTTTGGGTTTACTTTTGCATTTGAATTCAAGTTTTGAGTCATATTTGGCAATTCTACCTATAAACATTGTCATTTTATTTTTGATGCTTTACTTTATAATCACAGATTCAATATCTTAACAATACATTTAAATGTTTAATGATATATATAATATTTTAGTTTTGATATTGTTACCTAATCATACTTATCGTCAAAGGACCATTAATCTATAAAGTGAATACGCTAATATATTCATTTTTCTCATATATATATATATAATATAAAAATTCATATTTTCCAATAGCCTTCTTATGGAAACACGAAAGATGAAGTATCTTCAAATTCTAGGTGTTTTCTCTTAGCAAATTTGTTTAAATTTCTATTAGTATTTGAGTTTTCGATAATACGTATTTTGTTTAGCTTGATTACAATATGCTTTATATTTGATGATTATTATACTTTTAATCATATGGTCAGATACTACAAAGAATATGGTGTTGCCATTTCATCTTCCTGATATACCGACCGAGTTGGTAGTTCCGACGTACCAAGCTTACCAACCTTGACTATTTCCAAGCTCAAATTCATGTCATGGATGAAGTGTAATGCTATTTATCCAGATGCTCAGCATTATCTTTATTCGGAATTTTCTACTGCTTTTGTCTGAGATAGTGAGATACGCGATTGGAGACCTCGACGTAGGACTTCTACACGTGCATCTGTCATTGCTAAATGTCTAGAAGTTCTTGGTGAACTTTACTATTTACGTGAGATGTTGCATGTCATAAGAGGTCCATGTTCTTATGTTGATCTTATGACTGTTAATGGTTTTGTTTATCATACCCTTAAAGATGCTTACATGGCATTTGTACTTTACCATTAATCACATTTTCTCTTATTGTTCTACTTTTTAATGATTTTTCTTTTTAGTTAAATGCATAATAATTAATAAAATAAAACAGTTGAGCAACAACATTTCTTCATTATTAAGAGTTTTATTGTTTTTTTTATGACTAGTTCTATTGTTTTATTTATCAACCTAATTTTGATATAAAACAGCAAAATGATTCGTCAATTATAGCTACCTTCTGAAAAGCTACAAAAAATCAACTCAAGTCTATACTTTATAACATTATTTCCAACATATTCTAACATTCATTATTTTTCATCATTAAAGTATAGACTTGATATTATTAAATACTAATATTTTAAAAAAATATTTTCTTAAAAAAATATACAAAACATGTTAGACTGAGGGAAAGGTATTCTCAATTAGATTTAGATATTTTCGAGTTGTTTTTTACTTGTGAGTATTGTTCTTTTCTTTTAATCAACAAGACAATTTATACATGTTTGTCCACGCTGAATCTAGATCCAAAAAACAAACAAAGTATTCAAGTTAAGCTTTTACGAAGATGGAAAATCAAATTACCATCTCCTGGATTGTACAACTTTAAATTGATTTTTGTTGATTATGAGGTTAGCATTTTAACTTAATTTTTAGTTCTCTGCTATACATCATTATCGATTTTGAAGAATTTGATTGCATGTACAAATGAATTTCGTTTATAGTTATGTTTGTTCAATGTGATTATATGCTAGCATGTACAAATATTTTTTAGTTGTACCATGTCCATTTCAGGGTAAACAAATCTAAGCAACATTTTTTCCTGAATGTGTAATATACTATGCTGATGATTTTCGGGATTCATGTGGTATTCTATCAAGGATTCCAAGATAAAAATAAACGTTGATAGAACCATGACAACCAATAACATCGTTAAGCTCAAATTCACTATATCAACCATCGTTAAGAACATTCCTTCTGTCACAACTTTTTTGTATTTGAATCCTTCAAAATTCTCTGATATTATCCATAGGAGGCTTGACTTCAAAACTTTTGTTGGTGGGTAACAATAAGTTTCGTTATTCTAAAAGTTATAATCGTTTTGTTTATTGATGAAAATATTTATTTCATATGTTATTGGCATGATAATTAGTTGTACACCACTCCAATTCCTTATGAATGACAAAACATGTAATTTGAGCGAAAACGAGTTCGTGCTCAACAATGTGGAGAACCTAAAATATTTTTATTATTTTTTTGGCTTAATCAGTTCTCAGATGGTATTATTTTCTTTGTTTTTTTAGAAATATTGATTATAACCCACATTAAACTTTAGTACTAGATTTACTTCCAAATTTAGTTACTCTTAGATACAACCAAGTACTGTGATGTGTCTGAAGTTAATGAGCTACAATCAATGTATGTTATTTAGTAAATATTTGATTATATAAATATCAAATTATACAAAAATAATACTTGTAATTTTATACGCATGTTCTTATTCACAAATGAATCCGATTAAGACTGATCAGCCTGGAATAATGTTTGTATTTAATTTCATACACTTTGATTCTATTTACTCTTATATTTCATTGATCATCAAAATGAATTATACCCTAAAAGAAACTTAAATTTTTTACAAAACAAAAAGAAAATGAGTTCTTGATTATACCAACTAAATATAATTTATTTATTATATTAATATACTTCTATAATAAACCGTTGCAAGAAGTAAAGTGAATTTAATACATAAGAATTCAACTTCTCAAATAATATTGTATAGTATAATTTTTACTTTAAATTTTTATTAATTTGGATAACTATATAATTTTGATGTATGAAATACACAGAACATTATTTTAAAAAAATATAAGAACTCATATTTGTTTGAATATTTATATTTTCATAAATTTAATATAGTTATGTAGTATTTATTTAATAATTATGTCTGAATTTATTTTCTTGGCAATTTTCCTTTTGAATTAAAAAATACTTATATTTAAACATATATACGTTTTTAAGTTTATAAAATATTTATTTTCATCATATATATATATATATATATATATTGTTAAAATAAAATAAAAATGGAACTTAAATATTAACTAAAATAAAAGGAATTTGTTTTAAGAAAATAATGGTACCTACACATAATATATTTATAACATTAAAGGTAACCATCTAATTAATCGCCGTGGTATTAACGTGAGTTCGACACTTAGGAAACCGACTTCTTAAAAAATATTATAGAGATTAGGTGTTTTCATGCATCTTGTTCTGCACCAAGTGAAGTGATAAAAAATAAATTAAATTATATTTAAAATAAATATTTTTAATATTTTCTATTTTCTTACTAATATTTTAATTTTAATTTTTATTTAATTAAACATAAATAAATAATTTTATTTATTCAAAAATTAGAGTTAAGAATAAGAATGTATATATTTAAAATAATCTTAGATATTTTTATCTATTTTGTTAAAATATAAAGCAACTTGTAAAGAGAAAAATTATAGGGGGTTTTGCAAAAGTGACTCAAGATTTGAAGACAAATGAAAATGTGATCCATATTTTTGGAACTTTTTTTTCTTTCATTCAACCTTAAAGTTTGGATTATTCACAGAGATGTCATTACTTTTTTTCGAAAATGAATCTTTTACTCTATCATCCTCATCTTCATCAAATATTTTCAATATTGTCATTGTCATCAGTATACCAACCACCATGAACAACTAATTTGAAGCTCTTAATGCACAAAAAATTGATTTTTTTTCTCTTCCTTTCTCCCTTGTTATTTACACAAACCACATCTCTTTCACTTTCTCTCCAAATTCATCCAAAAAATTCAAGATTCTGATTCCCAACTTTGTAGAGTTCATAGAGACATTGAATATCATGATTCTTGGTCATTAATGAGTTGGTATCATTCTTAGTGAATTTCTATGAGTTTAGAGAAGCTAAACAAGTCATCTAAGTGGTTCAAGATATCAAATTTTTTTTTCAGATTTTTTCGTGAAGAAGACTTCTCTCTCCTTCGACAAGACTTCTAGAGAAGTTTTCTTGTCAATGCATAAGTTAGTTTTGCAATTGACATTTTCTATATTTTTTATAGAAGACTTATAAGGAAGTCTTTTACCTTTCCTTTGTTAACAAAAAAACAGGGAGAACCGAGAAGACTTCCCTAGAATTCTTCTGAATAAACAGGTTAATTTTGCAACTGACCAAAGTTTGTCAGAATTTTGATTTTTTATAGAGGATTTCATTAAACAATAAAGAAGTCAATTGCAAAAGTAGCTCACGCAGATTTCTTGTGACAATGAGAAGATTTCTTGTGATAATTTGACTTTTCCCTAGAAGTCTTCTCTATAAAAGTCATATATAGTCAATTGCAAAAGTAACCCAGGAACACTTCTTGCGACAATGAGAAGACTTCATGTGAACGTAAGAAAGAAGTCTTCTATAAAAAGTCAAATTTTTGACAAACTTTGGTCAATTGAAAAAATAATTTTTTTATCGTAGAAGACTTCTCTAGAAGTCTTCTTTGAGATTTTCGAAAAAATCAAATTTAAAAGTAAGCCAATATTTACAAAAGAAGATTTGTCAAGATGTCTTCTGTAGAGTGGACTTCTTAAAAAGTCTTCATTCATAAATTTGCAATTACAAAAATGACCTAAACTTAGAAGACTTCTTAAACTAAGAAGTCTTCTACGTCAATCTTTATTAAACTTCAATTTTCTCAAAACGTAAAATGAATTTGATTTTTTTTCTTGTTAATTCATTTGTTTTAGTCAATATTGGGGCTCTTGAGTGAAATTAATAACTCAGTTGGTGATAATTATGAGGTTACAAACATTCATGTTTATTAATGTTTCTTGCTAAATTTAGAAGACTTACAAGGTTAAAAACTTCTACGTTTCTTTTTGTAAAATTTGTTAAGTAACCTCAATATATATTTTCTAAATTTCAAAAGTGTCAAGTAACTTCAATAATATCAAGTCATGTGGTTTAATGTATCTTCCTATATCTTAAGATATACTTTTTAATTTTTATGAAATTTAAATTGCAATTTTCACTTAAAATTTAACTTTCCCGCTTAAATTTTCATTTTCTCCGAGAAGACTTCTCCAGAAGGCTTATGAGAGAAGACTTAAAGTTTTCTAGTGTTACTTATGTATTGTTTGATATTTGGTGAATTTGACTAAATTTTCTTGCGAGTCTTTTTTCTTAGTTTATAGTAAATTTGACTAAATTTATGTTGTTTTGAGTAGTATGATTAAAAAAAATTGTTATGAAATTTCAATAATGCAAGCACTTTTGAAAAATAATATTGCAGACATCAACACATTTACTAATTATTTTCATTAACATCTTTTCAAATTTACAAAATAATTCATAACTAATAGAATACACATAATAATCATTAAACATATCATAAACAAAAGAATTACAAAATAATCATTACATCTTCATGGGAGACTTCTGGAAGATTTATGGAAGACTTCTCGAAAACTTCTAGAAGAGTTGTGGAAGACTCGTGGAAGACTTCTAACAGACTTTTGGAAGACTTTCGGAAGACTTCACATTGGAAGTCTTCCAGGAGTCTTCCAGGAGTCATACGAAGTCTTCCAAAATCTTTCTAAGTATTCTCTTCTTCTCTTTCGTACCAAAAAGAAAAAAATCAGATTCTTAACCAAAGAATACTATCAAAAACAAAAGAGAAATAAAAACAGTCAAAACTTTAAAATTTTTAATGCCTCTAGAGGTTTCACCTACATAAAATTGTGTGTTATCTTCTCTCCTTCATACCAAAAAGAAAAGGTCAGACCTTTAACCATTGAACACTATCACAAACAAAAAAAAACAATAAAAAGATCATACATTTAACCTTGTTACATTAAGTTGAATATACATTTTTTAGAATCTAACATATAAACACACACCAAAAATACATATTCAAAATTTATGGATCTACCTTTAAAAGAGTGAAAGATGACAACCATGTAATGAAAAATCTGCTAAAACAAGATATATTAGTGAGAATACATAAGAAAGAAATATAAATGAATATAAAGTTAGGTTTATTCAAGTCTAAAGAGATTAGAGAGGGGTTGGAGAGTTTTAGAGTGAGAAACATTACATTTTTGTTGCAGCCATTTGAGAGGAAAAAAGAGAATGTGTAAATTTTCTTTATATATAGAAACAAAAATCCCAATTAGGTTAAATATTTTCGATATAGAAGACTTCCCGAGAAGTCTTCTAAGAAATATTACTAAATTATAAAGTCTTCTAAACGTCTTCCAAAACCCTATAATCTAATACATGAGAAGACTTCTGGAAGACTTGTGGAATACTTCCGGAAGACTTTAGGCGGGTAACTCAAAATTCTACTAAAATTTAAGCGAGAACTCTTCCAGGAGTTAGAAGAGTTCTTGAGAAGTATTCTCGGAGTCTTCCAAGAAGTCTTCTAGGAGTTAGAAGACTTCCCAGGAATCAATTAACTATATTATCAGATTAGGCTAAATATATTTTGGTGGAAATAATGAAATTTATACTTTGCTGAATTTAAATAATTTATAAATGTTTCTATTTACATAATTTTGATTTTTTCCCATCAAAATATATTTTATAAATATTATAAATTATTTTTAAGATTTAATACATGAGCAGACTTCTCAAAAAATCTGGAAGACTACTGGAAGACTTCTGAAGACTTCACATTAGGCGGAAAATTAGAATTTCACTGATATTCAAGTAGGAAAAATGTAGACTTTTCTGTGAAGTCTTCTAGGAAGTCTTCTACTGCATTATATGTTAAAAGAATTCCCGAGAAGTGTTCTGGAAGTCTTTCGAAACCTTAAAATCAATTAACTAAGCAAAAAACACATCCTTAAACATAAAACAAACTAACAAAGTGTTTAAAATCATCTTATTAGAGAATTACTAACACATATTCGTCAAATTCAAAAAATAAAAAGTTAAAAAGATAAAATTTCAAAATCTACCCCTAAAACTACTTACAATACTATGACATATGTTAATAAAATCTAAACCAATGACTGTATGAGATAGGTTACACCCACTTCCCAAACCCCAAGTAACAACAGGCCTGGATTGTGAAGGCTAAAACGGCGTAGTTTTGGCCGGCCGCCTAATCAGTGAAGAAAGCCAAAACGACCAGCAGCCTAGTCGTTTTGGTCGAAGCCCATTTCGACTAAGGCCCAGATAGAAATCGTCTTAGGGCATGAAAGATCAGTGGCCTATAAAAGGAGGGGGAGAGTGCCATAGAAAAGAGGGGCGAAAACAGAGCAAGGCGGCTAGAACTAAGGTTTTCAATATATTTCTAAATCTAGACTACCTTGTACTGATCTTTCCGGCTTACTAATAAAAGAAAAACATCTCCTTTCATACTATTTAGCGATCCAGTCCATCTCGTTTAATCGTCTTTGAAGGACTCACCAACGAGTTTCGTCGACCATAACACCTCACCGAACTCGGTTCAAACAGTTGGCGCCCACCGTGGGGCCTTCAGAGTAACGAAAACCAAAAGATGGGCTCTAGTCACGACGATTCGACCTCCGGCGAAGAACGTGAAACTCCCGTACTCGCTCTAGTCGCAGCCACGCCGGAAGAGCCCACTTACCTTAACACCATTATGGAGCGGCTCTCCTAACAAGACGTTGCGCAGAGAACGACCACCTGACAACTCGCCGCTTTATCGGCCATCCTCGCCCCTCTTACTGCACAACCCGGTGCCCCGACGACCACGATTCGTCGGCATCTTTTTAACACAACCACAAACCAGGCTCCCGGAATACAAAGCTAGGACGCAGGAGCAGGCCCACAAACCCTCGCGCAAACCCTCGAACGTTCAGGCCTTCAACGGTCCGGACCCGCTGAAAATCCGTGAGCATGCCGAACTCAAGCTGTCACTCCAGGATATCCACTCGAAGATCCACTGCGTCACGACTTCAGCCCCTCAGATCGAGCGCGTCCTCGCAGACACCCTTCGAACTCCATTCTCTCCACAGATCACAGGCGTCCGATTGCGCCTAACGGAGAAGTTCCGTTTGCCATCGTTCTACGGGAACACTGACCATACTGAGCATGTCACGTCATTTAACATAGCAATGGGATGCACGCATTTCACACCCGAGGAGAAGGATGTCGGCTACTTTCGGCTCTTCGTTGAGAGTCTCGAAGGAGCAGCCCTCAACTGGTTCTCTTGACTCCCCGAAAACTCCGTGAACAGCTTTCACGATCTCTCGATTGCGTTCCTTAAGCATTACATTATGTTCACGCGACAAGTAGCCACCGCATCCGACTTATGGAACCTCTCTCAGTCGTCAGGCCAAAGTCTCTTTGATTTCATGGAGAAATTCAAGGCCATTGTCTCAAAGGTCGACGTCCCCGACAACATAGCCGTCGACGCCTTAATGAACACCCTCTTTGTTCACTCAAAGTTATGGGACGACCTTTACCAAAATCCGACGACGTCGCTTAAGGATGCAATCGCCCGATCCAATAATTTCATCTGTATGGAGACAGATACGCGGGCAATAATCCACAAGCAGAATGTTGCTAAGCAGGTAGCGCCTAAAACTTCGGACACACGTCAAGAACCGCGTCAACACACCGCCAGTGACAAGACAAACCAGAAAAAAAGATTCATCTACGCCGTGAATGACGACGAGCATCCTGGGCCGATAGTAGTCGTCCGAGAGAAAGGCTGAAACCACTGGGAGAGAGACTCCAACGGGAAAGCTCTCGCTTCGTCCGAAACATCTAACCACAGCTCCAGCTTGAATCAGAGTTCCCTCGATCTCAGCAAATACTGCTACTACCACAAAGTCAAGGGACACGACACCAAAGAGTGCAAGCACCTACTCGAGGCCTTGCTCGCCTCGTACGTTAAGGGAACCTCAAACGTTGAGCCGCCGAAGCAGAAACTGAAAAACAGCAAGAGCTGGAGCAAAAGTAAGGAACTAAAAGCATAAAGACCAAAGAGTAGGACTTCCCAAGGTGAACGCCAGCAGAAAGACAAGGATGACACGAGAAACGAACAAGAAATCGGGGAGGTATCACCAGACGAAGAACAGCCTAAGCATAGGCGTCGTATTAACATCATATTGGGCAAGTCAAACTCCCCAGACGACGAAACACAATCAGATGCGACCAACGACTTACGATCTAGCCTGAAACGGCACGAGTACTCTCCGCCCCAGGCCGACACCTTCGTCGGGCCGAACGACTTACGACAGGTGCTCAAGCGAAAGATCGCCCTCCCACATCTAGACATGCTCGTTGATTTACGAAGTACGATCAGACTGCGTTCTGTGGATTTGCGGGACCAAATAAACTCAAAAGCTGACGACCTCAGGATCAAGCTCAATCGCCATAAGCAGTCTGGCCTACACCGAAAGCTGGAAAAAAAGGAGGGGTTCGAAATACCGACTTGCCTCGAAGATTTATCCGCAGATTTACGGGATCAACTCGACGCATGACGCGCTTTACGTATCGGCGTTATCATGGGAGGATCACCCCCTTGCGGCGACTCAGACCGGTCAGTCAAGAATTATAAGCAACAAGCGGAAACCTCGCAAAAATGGCCGACCAAACCCGAGAATGATCAGCATATCACTTTCTCGTCCGCCGCTGCGACCCATGTCCATACTCCGCACAACGACCCGCTTTTAGTCAAACTTGGGATTGGCGAATGTCAAGTTGCCAAAGTCCTTATCGATACAGGAAGCTCTCTCGACCATATCTTCCGCGAAATGCTGGATAAGATGGGAGTCGACTTGCGAGATATGAAACCCTCCTCTTGCTCCCTGACCGGTTTTAACAGCGCGTCAGAAATCATGATAGGCACAATCCGCCTCCCGGTTTACGCGTGTGGCATGAACAGAACTGTCAAGTTCTCTGTCATCGTCACTAAAGCTCCGTATAACGTCATTTTCAGGACCCCCTGGATTCATTTGATGAAAGCAATATCATAGACTTACCACCAATGCCTCAAGTTCGCGGGTCCCGACGGAAGAATTCGAACGCTTTGCAGAGATCAACAGGCCGCGCGAGACCTCTTAATAGCTACTGTGAAATTGCAGCGTTCGACCGTGCACGTCAACATGGTCGCGCGGCCAATACACAAAGTCTACCCGCAAAAGGAAGAAGTCCTCGAGATCCAGATCGATGATACGGACCCAAGAAAGATCGTCCACGTCGGTGCGCACTTGTCCAACGACATGCGTGATACGATCGTCACATTCCTCAAAGGGAATATTTCGACTTTTGCATGGTCGACCTCAGACATGAAAGGAATTAATCCCGCGATCGCCACGAGCTCAACGTCGACTCTACCTTTAAGCCGTTGCGGCAGAAGAGGCGAAAGTTGGGTCCTGAGCGATCAAAAGCCGTGAACGAAGAAGTCGAGCGATTACTCGCAGCCGGATCTATAACAGAGGTGAGTTACCCCGAGTGGCTGGCAAACCCTATTGTCGTCAAGAAGAAAAATGGCAAGTGGCGAGTTTACGTCGACTTCACCGACCTCAACAAAGCCTACCCGAAAGACAGCTATCCACTCCCGCACATTGATCGTTTAGTCGAGTCTACTGCGGGAAACGAGCTCTTGACTTTCATTGATGCGTTCTCCGGATACAACCAGATCATGATGCATCCCGATGACCGTGAGAAAACTGCGTTCCTCACTGACAAAGGAACATACTGTTACAAAGTAATGCCCTTCGGTCTCAAGAACGCGGGAGCGACTTACCAACGACTCGTTAACCGCATGTTCGCAAGCAAACTTGGAAACACGATGGAAGTATACATCGATGACATGCTGGTCAAGTCCCTACGTGCCGACGACCACCCAGATCACCTGCTCACTTGCTTCAAAACTCTGAACAAATACGGTATGAAACTTAACCCGGTAAAATGCACATTTGGCGTGATGTCGGGATAATTTCTCGGCTACATCGTAACCCAGAGGGGAATAGAAGCAGACCCAAAACAAATCTTGGCGATTCTTGAACTCCCTAGCCCCAAGAACAACTGAGAAGTTCAGCGTCTAACCGGTAGAATCGCGGCGCTCAACCGATTCATCTCCCGTTCCACAGACAAGTGCCTCCGTTTTTACTAGCTGTTACGGGGAAACAAGAAGTTCATATGGGACGAAAAGTCCGACGAAGCCTTTACTCAGCTGAAACAATATCTAACGACCCCTCTGGTCTTCTCCAAGCCGGAAGAAGGCGATACACTATACTTGTACATCGCGGTTTCTGAAACGGCAGTCAGTAGTGTCCTCATCAGAGAGGATCGTGGCGAGCAACGACCAATATTCTACACGAGTAAGCGAATGATAGATCCGGAAACTCGATATCCGGCTCTCGAAAAAATGGCTCTCGCCGTCGTCGTATCCGCAAGAAAGCTACGTCCATATTTCCAGTCCCATACCATAGAAGTTTTAAGCAACCAGCCTCTGCGCACAGTAATGCAAAACACCAACAATTTCGGACGACTGTCGAAGTAGGAAATCGAACTCAGCGAGCATGACATCATCTATAAGAACCAAACAGCGGCCAAACCACAGGTCTTAGCGGACTTCTTGGTCGAACTATCCCCCGCACTGGAGAAGGATCTCGCGCAGCCGACTAGAAATTGGATCCTCCATGTTGACGGATCTTCGACGACCAAAGGGTTAGGCGCTGAAGTTCAACTGCAGTCGCCAACTAGCGAATTAATCCGCCAGTCATTCAGCTTCGGCTTTGCCACCTCCAACAACGAAGCCGAATATGAGTCCTTGATCGCAGGACTACGACTGGCAAAGGCTGTTCGAGCAAAACGGCTAAGCGCCTATTGCGATTCTCAGCTGGTAACAAGCCAATTCAGTGGCGACTACGACGCACGAAACGAACGCATGGACGCATATCTTAAGCTCGTCCAAAACCTTGTCAAAGACTTTGAGTTCTTCGAACTCACAAAGGTTCCTCGAGGAGAAAACGTGTGCGCCGACGCACTGGCCGCATTGGGAAGTCGACTCCGCGACCAAGTCAAAAGGACAATCCCGATTCACAGGATCGAAACACCAAGCATCGCATTACCGGACGAAAAGCTCCTACCAATCGCTTCAGTCGCCACAGCGACAAGACCCAGCGACACTTTGACCACCGATACGCAAGACTAGCGACATGAAATTATCGAGTATCTCGAGCACGGAAAGTCACCATCAGAAAAATGGGCCGCCAGGCGACTTAAGGCGAAGAGTGCTAGATACGTTTTGACTGATGGGCACCTCCATAAGTTGACCTCAACTCGAGTGCTACTTAGGTGCATTATCGGTGACGAAACAAGGTTAGTAATGGCGGAGACACACTAGGGCGAAGGCCGGGAATCACTCCGAGGGGAGTAGCACTGGCTTTGAAAATTAAACACCTCGGTTTCTACTGGCCAACTCTGACTACCGACTATGAGATCTACACCCAAAAGTGCGATAAGTGTCAATGGTACGCTTCGACGATACATTGTCCGACTGAATCACTACAAACCATGACAGCCCCGTATCCGTTCATGAGATGGGGAATGGATATCGTCGGACCACTACCGGCTTCTCGGCAGAAGCGGTTCGTTCTCGTCCTAACCGACTACTTCACCAAATGGATCGAAGCCGAAGCTTTCGCTAATATTACCGACAAAGAGGTCCAAAATTTTGTCTGGAAGAAAATTATTTGCCGACACGGGCTCCCCTACGAGATAATCACCGACAATGGACCACATTTTATTTCTCACGACTTCAAGGAATTCTGCGACAAATGGCGAATCCGTTTCAATATGTCCACCCTGCATTACCCGCAGGGTAACGGACAAGCGGAAGCATCCAATAAAACGATCATCAACGGTATTAAGAAACGCCTAGACCTGAAAAAGGGATGTTGTGCCGACGAATTAGTGGAGTCCTCTGGTCACACCAAACAACGCCCAGAGGTGCGACCAAATCAACCCTGTTCTTACTCTCTCACGGGATCGAGGCAATGGCTCCGACCGAGGTCAACATCAATAGTTTAAGTCGCTCCACGATGACCCAAGAAGAAGCACTCAATCGCTATATGCTACTCGATGCGTTAGACAATGTCGAAGAAAGGCGGGACCAAGCGCTGTTACGAATCCAAAATTACCAGCATCAAATCGAACTGTATTATAACAAGAAAGTTCGGTCGCGTCCCCTCGAACTGGGCGATCTCGTCTTGCGCAAGGTATTTCAAAACACCGAAGAATGGAAAGCAGAGAAACTTGGAGCCAACTGGGAAGGACCGTACAGAATCGTCAAAATCGTTCAGCCAGGAGTATACCGACTCGAGACATCCACCGGCGAACTTCTCCCGCGAGCGTGGAATTGCATGCATCTAAAGCGATATCACCATTAACTCACTTTTACTCAGCAAGCGAGTAAATGCACTCAACGAGTCACTTTTACTCATCAAGCGAGTAAATGCACTCAACGAGTAACTTTTACTCGGCAAGCGAGTAAATGCAAAAAAAAGCACGAGTAAATGCACTCAGCGAGTCACTTTTACTCGCCTCCACCGAACTATGGATGGCTTGATCCCTACCCAGGGTACGTAGGCAGCCCTCACAGGACTCAGCTATACCACCATAAAATAAAATAATATATACACTTCTCCAGAGAGCGCTTGGAAGGATCCACAGAATGGCAGACGGGTGGAAAATCTGTCGCCCCACCTATCTTCGATGTCTACGGCCAAACAACGTGTCAATACGCTAAGCTTCGGAATACTTACTGGCACTCGAAAGTGGGATAGGTCCCGATCAGACACTCGCCCGACGAAAAGAAATGTGTCGAAAAAATTGACCACGCAAATAGTTTCCGTTTTCATTAATAACTTTCGATGCAGTCTGGCAAGTCGAAAATCTTGTAAGGTTACTTTAATGAAAAACAGATAACTCTATTTCTCTCGCAAGCATCATCTGTTAACAATCTGCCGATTAAACGGCCAGACAGGGTTACCACGAAAAGTTGACACACCGAAACATTCTAAGTCTACAGCAGCGACTTACTGAATTTCGATCGTGCGAACAACTAAAAATTCGTTGAAAACCACAATTTCAGCTCGGTTAAAGAAGAAAACGATCAGGAAAGGAAGAAAATTCGGTTATGCGCCAAGATTCTAAGTTCAAACAACGATTCGTAGAAAGTTAACAACAAGCAAAATACCTCGAGGGGTCGAAACGATTACATAAAGAAAATCAAACAAAGGAAAGCAACAACAAAGGGAACTTCACTCCCTGACTTCGTCATCCTCCTCGCCTCCCCTGACCTCAACTTCGGCCAACTCATTCGCAGCTAAGGATCTGGCTTTGTCACTCTCAACAGCTGCCTGATCCCCTTCGCCCGGCTCATCAACACCCATGTCGTCCTCTTCTTCACCTTCTCCCGAAGCGTGGCTTGCATTTGAGGTAGCCGCGGTAGAGGGGCGGTCGGCTTGCAGGGCCGTCGCAAGGTTCGGGTCGATCAAATCTACGTTCGATCCAAACGTATCAACCCCGACCAAATTCGCGTCATAGAATCGGGACTCCAAGACCAAAGGAGAAAGAGAGAGATCAGCCTTCGGGATGCTCCCGACTTCCAGCTGGGAGGCTTGCCCTTCAAGCTCCTTTTCCTGGGAAAGGAAGAAGTCAATTGAATCTTGAGAGATCGCCTTGCCCACTTCTTTCAGCATCTGGAGGCACTTTCTGGTCCCGAAAGCTTGACTGTAGAGACACCTCGCTGTGTCGTATTCGTCACGACTCTTTTCGTACTCTCGAATGTGACATCTGCTGAAGCGATGGTGGCACTTCGCGATCATCGCTGTTTCAACCCTTACCTGTTCTTGGGTAACCTCGTAGGTACGTGAGTCCTTCAGCCGCTGGACCTCTCTCGCAAGTCTGCGGGCTAGTGCCTCCTTCTCCCTCTCCAACCTGGCCTTCGCTTCCTCGGAGCAGGCATTCTCTCGCTTGAGCCCTTCGGCTACCAGCCTCATTTGCTCGAGCTCGGGCTCAAGTCCTTCAGACCTTCTCTGCTCGGAAGAAAGGTGACCAGGGAGTTCTTCTCGCTCCTGTTCGACCTTGCTAACAGCCTCGTTCTTCTCACGCTCTACCGCTTCAACAACGGTCTTCATTTTCTCCTTGAGGGAGGTGACGCGAGAGCGCTTCACCGAAAGCCTCTCCTCTGCTTCCCCCAACTGAGCTTGAGTCGCCTTAAGTTCCTTATCGTAAAGGCCCAACATGAAATTCATGCTGCCATCGGCCTACAAACACGAAACAGTTACTTCAACAAAAGAGAAACAAAAAGAATGGGGGGACCTTAGAGATTAATGGAAGCAAAGGAACGAGAGGAATCGACGTTTACCAACGCTCGATGGTGGGCCGCATCGACATAGGCCTCCTTGAAGATCAATTCTCCAACGGCGGGTAAACCACATGCCCTGCCCTTGATTTGACGGATCAGTTCTGCACATTCGGGACCATTGCGCACCAACGGGAAGCACGACTCATATAAAAAAAGACACCTTATCTTCGAACGAAATCCGTGGGTTCACGGTGATAGCTCGGGAAGCCGGCTCAGCGGCCTGGGAAGATGGTTCAGTCGGAAAGGACAAGCCTTTACCTTGAGAATCGGAAGTGATCCCCTTATTCTTTTTCTTCTTCTTCTTCTTACCCACCGCTTTCGTCGAAACATCCTCTTGCCGAGTCGGCAAGGGATCATCCGATATCTCGTTCCCAGCGGAAGCATGCTCATCGCCTTCACCATCCCCGCCTTTCATTAGCATCAGGAACAATCGCGCTGTCGGGACCCAGCTGATCCTCCGTTGTTTCCTTCCGTCTCCTCTTCTTCCTCTCCAGCGGCTCGACCGGCTCCTTGTCGGCCATGGTTTCGGAATCAGCGATCTCGTCGGCGCCACCCGACTCCTCAACTGGCCTGCCGCTTCTAACGGGAGATCAGTCGAGTCATTCCTAGATCTTCTCCTCCCTCTCAAGGCCGATGCAACCCTGTTGATGCTCTGCCTCTCCACTCCCGGAACCGCGGCGTGAGCTACTTCGGGGTCGGTCTCCCGCAAAGGACCCCCCGACCCATCCAAACCCATGTCATCGATGACGCTCATAAGGCTCGACGACATCCTTTTTGTTGACATGAAGAAATCATGGATCCCTAAAACATGGTTCCCAAAATTATGGACCTTGTTTATGGGAGCTCATGAATTCATGGATCCTTAAAACATGGTTCCCAAAATCATGGACCTTGTTTATGGGAGTTCATGAATTCATGGACCTTGTTTATGGAAGATGTCTTTTGTATTCTCTATATATTACAATGTATTTGCAAAGAAATTAATCAAGGAAATAAGTTTCTCTCCTTCTTATTCTTATTTGTTCTTGAGTGTTCTTGAGTGTTCATACTCTTTCTCTTCATAAATCATCAATTCTAACATGGTATCAGAGCTTTAAGCTCCTACTTCATTCCGCAAACCTTCTCTATCCTTCTCTTTTATTCAGCAAAGCTTTTATGTTATTCTCATTCCGCAAATCATAAAAATGGAGAAGGAAAACATAATTTCCGTGACCCTTGAGGGTCCTAATTATCTCTCATGGTCAAGAGTGGCCAGAATCACCTTGGGATGTCATGGACTTTGGGACAGCCATATCATGAAGGCTGGAACTTCAAAGAGGATGACTGAAGAAGATAGATACGTGAACAACCACAACCAATGGGTTCAAGAAGACCAACAAGCTCTGGCTCTCATCTGTAACTCCTTGTCAAAACCAATCCTGAAGATCAATTCTCACATCAAAACCGCCAAGAGACTATGGGAGAGTCTTCAAACCGCTTATGGGTGTTTATGGGAGAGTCTCCAAACCATCTATGAGAACGACCGGTTCCTCAGCTTTCTCCTACACCTAGACTCATCATTCAACACACTGATAAAGAATTTCTTTACTGGAAGAAAGATTTCATGCCTAGATGATGGTGATCCTCTCAAAGGCCAGCCGGATAAATGTAAACCCAAGGAGCAGCAAGCAATTCAAGGGAGAACCATGTATTCTGCTCACATGGGTGATTCAACTGAAGACATGTGGAGAAATCAAGTTGGTACGACCTCATCTGATGATTTTGTGACTAGAAAAGACGCCAATTCCTTTATCTGGAGCACTGTCTTGGCTCTCATTGCTTCCAAGAAGGCTGGTACACATTCTCTTGACTCTAAACCTATCATAATAGATTCAGGAGCAAGCCATCACATGATTTGTGATAGGAACTTGATTAGTAATATCCAGCCTGCCGTAGGGAATGTAGTCATAGCAAATGGTGATAAGGTGAAGATAGAAGGGATAGGGAACCTTAAAGTGTTTGATAAGGAATCTACTGCCTTGTATATGCCTGGATTTTCATCTAACTTGTTATCAGTAAGAAGGGCTACGATTGATTTGGGCTGCCAAGTTGTGTTCAGACCAGATGAAGTTGAGTTTCAAGACCTGAAGACAGGAAAGGTCATTGGAAAAGGGCACAACCATCAGCAGATGTATCATCTTGAGAGGAATATGGTGCCAGAATCATCTATGCCTCACTGCCTGGCTAGCACCGTTAATGGCGCTGAGAACACAATATGGCATGCCAGATTGGGACATCCCCATACGAGAGCTCTAAACCTGATATTCCCTGGAGTGGTGTCTAAGAATGAAGAGTGTGAAGCCTGCATATTGGGGAAGCATTGTAGGACAGTCTTTCCACGGTCTGGCACCACCTATGAGAGTTGCTTTGACTTGGTTCACTCTGATGTATGGACGGCTCCATGTGTGTCAAGGGAGAATCACAAATACTTTGTCACCTTCATTGATGAAAAATCCAAATACACTTGGTTGACACTGATTCAGTCCAAGGATAGGGTGTTAGACGCCTTCAAGAATTTCCAAGCTCATGTCTCCAACCACTTCAATGCCAAGCTGAAGATCCTCAGATCAGACAATGGTGGAGAATACACAAGTCATGCATTCAAACAGTACCTGGCTCAACATGGAATTATTCATCAAACAAGCTGTCCATATACTCCTCAACAAAACGGAGTTGCTGAAAGGAAGAACAGACACCTGATGGAGGTAGCCAGATCAATGATGTTCCACACCAATGTTCCAAAGAGATTCTGGAGTGATGCGGTGGTGACTGCTACTTATCTGATCAATAGGACTCCAACTCAAGTCCTCAAAGATCTATCACCGTTTGAAGTCCTTAACCAGACTAAGCCGGCTTTGAACCACTTACGGGTGTTTGGATGTCTCTGCTTTGTGCTGATACCAGGGGAGCAGAGAAACAAACTGGATGCCAGGAGCACAAAAGCGATGTTCATTGGCTACTCTCCAACACAAAAGGGGTATAAGTGCTATGATCCAGTAGCCAGAAAAGTTTTAATATCAAGGGATGTGAAGTTTGTGGAAACAAAGGGATATTATGAGGTGAAGAATTGGGATGATCTGAGGGACTTACCGCAATCAGAAAGAGCCACAAACCTCAGAATCATTTTGGAGAACTTCGGCATTGGCATGTCTCCAGCAACTCAAGAAACAGGAAGGAATATCCCTGAAGCTACTGCACCTGTTCCAGAAGCTGTAGTTGAAGAAGATGTGATTAATGAAAATGAAAAAATTGCCCATCCTGACCCTGAAAGGGGGAATCAACAAAAAGCTCATGATCAGGATGAGACCAAATCAGAATCAGTTCCTGAGACTCAAGATCAAGTTCCAGAAGAAACAAATGAGGCAGCACCTGATCAGATACAGCCTTTGCGAAGGAGCACAAGAATCAGGCAACCGAAAGTCTACTTTAATGCTAAAGCTGTGGCACATCCAGTGAGTGCAGTATGCTCGCTTGCTCAATATCCAGAAGAACATCAAGTCTTCATTGGAGAATTGGATCAAGAGTACATCCCAAACACCTATGAAGAGGCAATGCAAGACAAAGAATGGAGAGAGTCTGTTGAAGAAGAGATCAATGCCATGATCAAGAACAACACCTGGTATGAGACTGAGCTTCCAAGAGGAAAGAAAGCTGTGACCAGCAGACTCTTGCATACCATCAAGTATCTTGCAAATGGAAAGCCAGAAAGGAAGAAAACCAGACTGGTAGCAAGAGGATACACACAAGTGTATGGAGAAGATTATCTAGACACGTTTGCACCAGTGGCGAAGCTTCATACAATCCGGATACTCATCTCATTGGCAGTGAACCTAGAGTGGGATCTTTGGCAAATGGATGTAAAGAATGCTTTTCTACAAGGTGAACTAGAAGATGAAGTATACATGAGATCACCTCCGGGAATGGAAGAGATGGTAAAGCCAGGAAATGTCCTCAGACTCAGAAAGGCGATCTATGGCTTGAAGCAATCACCAAGAGCTTGGTACCACAAACTAAGCACTACATTGAATGGAAGAGGATTTGTGAAGTCTCAAGCGGATCACACACTCTTCACTCTCACCAGCAAGTCCGGGATTATTGTGATCCTAGTCTATGTGGACGACATCATCATTACTGGTAGTGACAAGGAGGGGATCAGTGCCACCAAGACATTCCTCAAGACCGCATTTGACATCAAGGATTTAGGTGAACTGAAGTACTTCCTCGGGATTGAGATGTGCAGATCAAAAGAGGGGTTGTTCATGTCCCAAAGAAAATATACTTTGGATATTCTAAAGGAGGCAGGAGATCTTGGAAGAAGACAAGCCAAGCCACCACTTGAAGAGGGCTACAAGACACTGCGAGAGGGGGAGTATGAAGATACTCCATTTGAAGATGTCAAGCAATATAGGAGAATTGTTGAGAAGCTGATCTATCTAACCATTACCCGGCCAGATGTTTGTTTTGCAGTAAATCAGGTTAGCCAGCACATGCAAAATCCCAAGGTTCATCACTGGAACATGGTGGAGAGAATCCTAAGATACTTAAGGGAGGCTCCGGGTCAAGGCGTATGGATGGCTTGCAACAGAAACACTGAGGTTGTTGGATACTGTGATGCAGATTGGGCTGGAGACAGAACAGACAGAAGATCAACTACCGGCTATTGCACATTCATTGGAGGAAATTTGGTTACATGGAAAAGTAAGAAGCAGAAGGTTGTGTCTTGCTCAAGTGCAGAAGCAGAGTACAGATCAATGAGGAAATTAACCAGTGAACTCATCTGGATAAAGAGTCTTCTAGGCGACTTGGGGATTGAGATCACCAACCCCATGACCATGCATTGTGACAACCAAGCCGCAATACACATTGCGTCCAATTCAGTCTTCCATGAGAGGACAAAACACATAGAAGTAGACTGCCACAAGGTAAGACAAGCAATAGAACAGCAAGTGATCCTCCCATGCTACACAAGGAGTGAAGATCAACTGGCAGACATCTTCACCAAGGCGGTCAGCAGCAAAGTTTGTGAGTCCATTCTTCCAAGACTAGGACTCATAAACCTTCCATGTCAGTGATCCCCTCACCATGGAGTGTTCTACTCTTTTTCCTTTGCTTGGTTTTTATCCCAAGTGGTTTTTCCAAGTAAAGGTTTTAATGAGGGAATACTTCATGGCTTTCCAAGCTTGACTTGTTCCATATGGTCAAGCTTGAGGGGGAGTGTTGACATGAAGAAATCATGGATCCCTAAAACATGGTTCCCAAAATTATGGACCTTGTTTATGGGAGCTCATGAATTCATGGATCCTTAAAACATGGTTCCCAAAATCATGGACCTTGTTTATGGGAGTTCATGAATTCATGGACCTTGTTTATGGAAGATGTCTTTTGTATTCTCTATATATTACAATGTATTTGCAAAGAAATTAATCAAGGAAATAAGTTTCTCTCCTTCTTATTCTTATTTGTTCTTGAGTGTTCTTGAGTGTTCTTGAGTGTTCATACTCTTTCTCTTCATAAATCATCAATTCTAACATCTTGTACCTCCAAATGGTTCCTGAGTGCATCAAACTCCTCATAGTATTTTTCTACTGACTTGTTCCCTTGAGTGAGCTTCCTGAACCTATTTTGCAAGTCTCTGTAGTAGTAACTTGGCACATATCTCTTCCTCAGTAAGGCTCTCATGTCATCCCAAAGAACAATAGGACCACGTCTAAGCCTTCTCCTTTCTGAAGTCTCCCTATCCCACCATGACAAAGCAGTGCCAGTGAGTTGAGCAGCAGCTAGAGAGATCTTCCTTGCCTCCGTGTAGTTATAGTAATCAAAGATGTATTCCATCCTTGTTTCCCAATCAATGTAGGCATCGGGATTAACCTTTCCAGCAAAGGTTGGTGGTGTGAGCTTCAAGTCTTTGCCTCCCTGCCGTGGATTCTCTTCTTTTTGATCATAGTTTCTTCCTCGCTTCCTCCCCCTATCTCTGGCATTCCTCCTAGGTGGAGGGTGTTGCTCTTCTTCTTCCAGACTAGGCATATCACTATCAGTCCATCTTCTTCTGGTGGGTTCTCTTGTCGCCTTTGTTGGCCTCTTGCCGGGTTGTTGTTTGGGTTATTGGCCTGAGCTTGTTGGTTCTGCTCTAGCCGAGCCATCCTTTCACTGATGGAATGCATGGTAGCTAGAAGTTGGGCTATGGTCGCAGCATCAGTGGATGAAGTGCTATCTCACATTGCTTATTCCTACAAGAACTTTCAAGAACAAGTGAAAATATGGGAAATAGAAGTTAAACAAGTAACAATATGCAAGAATAAGTAAACTAATGTGACTTATGAATGAAGTGGAACGACCTTTGTATCACAATGATATGCGAAATAGAAGGCAGCAAGAAATTAAACTATGTTCCAAATAAGGAAAGTTCGACCACCACAATATGAGTGTATATGTTACGCTTTTTTGTATTTAGGGATGGTAATGCGAAATTGAACTGAAGTAATTAACAAAAGGATTTAAGGTTAAAAGAAGTTCAATGCAGTAAATCTCCCTTTTTTGAATATTCAAGTGCAACTTAAAAGGAAACCGAATGGGAAGAATGATATGCAATCTACTAAAAGGAAAACTATGACTTGCTAACTACTCTTAACACTTTTTTGGAATTTTCGTGATGCAATACGAATCAAACTACTAAAACAACTCGTCTTCTTTCTTTTGCTTTTCTGTTTTATAAACTAAGAACTTAAGCAACTAAAATGGTAGAAATCCAAAACACAAGCAAAACACTAAATTTTATGGTTTTTCTTACAAAATGAAACGATCTAAAAGAAAAAGGAAGAGTTAACCTGAATAGGAGCCTTTCGGCTCTGATACCAAAATGATATGGGCACGTATAGCACCCTTCTCAGCCTGGATGGATAGAGGACAAGTATCAAGCTTTGGTGGATGGATGGAAGATGAGAATGGAATAGTTCTGCGAATGGGATGATATCCGGTTTGCTTGCACTTGGAATGGACTTGTGGAGGATGGGAAACAACAAATGGTCGTATAACCAACTTGCTATCTCACTGGATGGATGATTGCGTGTAGATGGAGGATGGATCCAAGCTGCTTGTTCGTATAAACAACTCAACAAGGACAAGGGATGGAGATGGAGTGAATAGATTGAAGAACTCAATCAGATGGATCAAAATTCGCCACAAACTCTATGGGAGGAGCTTGATAAGACTAGGTTGCTCTCAATGCGGCTCTCACACACACGGAAAGGCTTAGGGTTTTAGTTGCTAGGGCAAACTGACTCATATATTTCATAAAGTTTAAAAAAATACAAGGCTGCTTATAGGGCTTATATACTCGCCGATGCAGCTATGCCCTTCTAGGGGTCTTTGAAGCAAATTTAATACAATGACTCAATCTTAGGACCTAATGAAAGCAAAAGGCTAAACAATGCCTTGTTTATTCGAAAATAAAATAAATAAAAGACCCCAAACCTGCAAGGAAATCAAGTAATAAAACTAATGAAATATGCTTACCTTACTTACCTTTCTGGTGTATTTGAGTTGGGTTAAGGTAGCCGTTGGGGTTAGGAGAAGAGCAGAAGTGTGGAGTGATGTCGTTTAGAAGCTTGCCTCTTCCACTTGATGCTCACCGTTTCACTTAAGTGGGGAGATGGTGAATAAGGAAACCATCTCCTTGTGAGGAATGATAGACCATAGGATAGCATTATCTTTTGGACCATCTTGTATAATATAAGTTTGAGTCTTTATAACCTCTGATCCGAAAACGGAGAGCTTGTCTAGACGGTTTGTGATGTCATCTAAGTTGGGGTTGCTATTAGCTTTGGCAAACAATCCTTCAATGGCTTCACAAAAGCTTGCAATCCCCCCCCTTTGGTTCCTAATCTTGTTCTTGGTGCTTGTCTTAGGGTTGGGATGTTGATGTCTGGTTCCATGTCCTCATCACGTTCTTTTGAGAACAACCTTTGATTGTTGATGAATCATATCTAACAATCGACTTGGCCTAGTTTGGTGTGTAATATATGGAGGTGGTCACTATAGGGAAAATGTCTTTTCTGCAGCTTCTATGTGACCATGCATTCCACCATCTTGTTTTCGTAGGTCCTAGTAGGACATCGACCAATAACCTATCAACCACCATTGGCAAAATGCTTTTCTTGGTACAACATCAACTATGCAGATTGGAGAGTATATAACTATAAGAGAAGTGGGAGAATCGTCTGGTACAACATCAACTATGCAGATTGATCCACATCAAACTATAGAATTGGAGGAACATATAGGGCAACAAAGACAAGAAGATGTAGCTTTATCTCCAATAGTTTTTCAAATCATGGTAGTTACTGCTCCTACAGATCAATGAAAAAAAGAGGAAGATTTTGGACGACAAGGATCATGAAGCTTCAACATCAGCAAAGCTGCTTGAGATAGAACAACCCGACCAAGGTTTGGTGGTCCTCAAACAACCAAGGGACCCATGAGGCTTTTACACTGAAATTGTCAAGGTTTAGTAAGCCCCTTGACAATTCTGCATATCAAAGATATCAGGAGGAACCATAACCATGATATAATGCTACTAGTAGAAACAAAAAAAAAATGTAAATAGCTTAGTTTAGAACATAGAAAATGATCTAGGATATAAGAACTCATAATAGTGCCAGCTTGTGACAGTGGTGGTTGTGCTGCTATTTTTTGGAATGATAAGGTTAATATTTCTTTTTTTGAATAACCCTAGCTATATTTTACAGATATGACTGTTGAAGTTGCACCAACACCTTTTGGTTATCTTATATATATATATATGGAAACCCTGTTGTGAGGTATATATGGAGTCCATGGTATAAAACAATTGACTTAGAATATGCAGGTTTTTTGCAACACAAGCGTTGTATGATGACAAGGGACTTCAACGACCTAAGGTCAGAGAAGAAAAACAAGGTGCATCATCATGTCAGTTGCCTCTTGTTCTCTATTTAGATATATGCTTTCTGTCTTAGGATTTCAAGATATCAAAACCGTGGGAGGAAAATACAAATGGATATGGAAGATGTCTAAATACACTATTATGTCTATTCTTGTTAGGGCTGTTGCAAATTGTGACTGGTTAAACATGTTTCCATAGCCTCTGTTATGATTTTACCATGGATTGGATCTGATCATGACCTCTGCTTCTAAACACTGAACGAAATAAATGGAATAAATTTTCTATGATTCAATATGATAGTAGATGAGACTTTATCTTGCTTCACACCATATTGTGGAGCAGGTTTGTACACATGGAGGCTTTATCTCAGTGAAGGAGCAAACAAACCACCAACTCAGGAAAGCTTATTCAAGAATTTAATTAAACAGGAAATACAAAATGCTTATGACTCTCCCATTATTGATTATGCTAATCTCTCTGGTAAAGACTCATCTCCAACTTCATTACAACCTAGAAGAAGAATACTAGAGAACGAAGAGCAGGATACTTTGGCTCCAAGCAGGAGATAAAAGCACAAAGTACTTCCACAGCAAAACAAGGCACAAGAGACATTATAACAGAATATCTTGTCTTCAGGACGATCAAGGGAAGATTCTATCTAAAGCCAAAGACATCCATTCAGATATAGAAAGCGATTTTAGCATGTTGTAGAAGAGTAATAAGAGTGGTATTGATAGCAATCTAATGGATGGTATTCATGTAACAATAACCGAATACATCAACAAAATGCTAAGAGCTCCAGTGTCAGAAGAGGAAATCAGAGATGTTGTTTTAAGATAATTACTGAGAAGGCTTCTGGACCAAACAAAATTACACCAAGTTTCTACAGACAACATTGGCAAAACATGTGTTATTTCTTTTGTAAATTTATTTTTGGAACAAAATTAGCTAGATTCTAAGGTTAATTAGAGTCTTATATGTTTGATCCCTAAGATAGAGAATCATGCTTCTATTTGGACTATAGGCCTAGAAGTTTAGC
>CAJHQP010003192.1:0-71491 GCA_905132765.1 Moricandia arvensis | reverse complement strand
CAAGCTGTGTCAATCACGATCCAAGTTGGAACCTCATAGTCTACATGGAAAAAGTTAAGTCCTCGAGTCCGTGCACCTTTTGCAAGGCGATTGGTTCGAAGTATCTGAGATCGAGGGATAAAAGAAATGGAGCAAGACAAAAATTTAGAACAGAGTTCATATAACTCATCAAATTCTGCCATAAGACTTGGCCAATCTTCATTTTCGTCGATGAGCTTCACCAGTTGCAGGCAATCTGATTCAAACGTCATCGAATCATGACCGAGAGTTAATGAGGATCGCATAGCCCACAACAGTGCACTGAACTCTGCATGTAGGGGGGACAGCACTCGGTTACTAGCAAATGAACCGAATATCATACTCCCATCCTCCTTCTCGATCACAAAACCACCTCCAAAATGAGTGTCCTTCTCCTTCCATGATGCGTCCAACCTGCAAAAAGGTCGTGGAGGACTTGTCGTTTGTGTTACACCGGGCACACACTCAATAACATCCGTCTCCTCTGCTACAACATTCGCCATCCTCCAGCTTGCAGCCTCTGATGTAGCCGACCGTAAGATCTCCTGGGAAGAAATTTCTTTATGCTCAAAGATCATAATGTTCCGCGCCTTCCATATAAACCAGAGAATCCAAGGTATCCGGGATTGATTCTCTTCTGGCCATCCCAGTTGGGGAAGTTTGTTGAGCAGGAAATCAAAGTTATTGTATATAGATCGGCTCGGGAACTCTCATGGATCGTCATACCCCTCCATCGCAAGTATCTAGGTATGTTTACCGAGTGACATTCAAACAACAAATGGTTGACTGTCTCATTAGCATTATTGCATCTTGGACACACTCGGTCCATGCTGCAATGTCTCTCATCTAACCGGCTAAGGACCGAGATAACATCCGTTATGGCTTGCCACATGAAGTGCTTAATTTTTCTCACCGTCTGTACTGACCAGACTTTTTGTAACAGTCTAGTAATACTTGGTTCAGCAACGGTTGGGGGTTCTTTTGCAATGTCCATACGGCCAGCTTCCTCATATCCCGTTTTAACCGAGTAGATTCCTGACTTTGTATGGGACCAGCAGAAGCTATCCACCTTGAAGGACCTGCTGATTTTGAGGCTGCAGATAAGTGGTATGTCTTCATGATTGAACAAAGCTCTTAAAGAGTCCATCTTCCAACTCTTCGTCTGACGATCAATGAGTTCATGGACAAGGAGATGCGATTTCTGGATCGGCCTAATGTCGGCCGGCGGTCTAGCAGAGATCACCGGGATCCAAGGTTCGTCCCAAACCCGGGAGTTATAACCGGATCCAATAGTTTTTTTCAATCCTGACTTTAACAGAGTTTTAGCGGCCATCAAACTACGCCAAACGTACGATGGGAAGCTCGCGTTCTCGACTGCTATTGGGTTAGTGTTTCAAAAGTATATGCCCTTTAACACTCTCGCCAATAGGGAAGACGGGTATTGAATTAGGCGCCAAAGTTGCTTCGCAAGTAATATGAGACTGAAATTCTATAAGTCTCGATCCCAAGCCGCCCAGGGCCATGGGTACACAATTTTTTGTCCATGCAATCCTCGGTTGGTCTGCTTGGTACTCCACCAGAATTTTGATATAGCACTAGACAGTTTTTTGGTGATATCCAGTGGCAGGAGGAAACACGACATCCTATATGATGGAAGGGCCTGCGTAACTGATTTTATGAGAACTTCTTTGCCGCCTTTAGATAGAAGTTTTGCCGACCACGAGTTCAGTTTCTTGGCTAATCTCTCTTGGATAAAAACAAAGGCTTGTTTCTTCGAGCCACAATTTCTTGGAGTCTTAGGTACATCCCCATGCCTCCTTCTCGGGATATACCTTGAGCGTCTTTAATCTCAGCCTTCAGTGTTGCGTCGATCTTACTCCTGAAGAAGATTGAAGACTTTGAAGCATTTAATTCTTATCCCGATGCATTGCCATACTCCTCAATTATACACATAAATTCTTTACATTGCTCAGTATCAACTTTACAGAAAAAGAGGATGTCGTCTGCGAAGAGTAGGTGGGAGATCGATGGACTCTCCCTTGCCACTTTTAGGCCTATGATTCACCCTTCTCTTTCTGCCCCCTGATTTTGGGAGATAAGGGCCTCCGTTAGAATTATGAAAAGAAATGGAGAAAGCGGGTATTCCTGGCAAATGCCTCTGGATGGGACTACATTGCCTTTTGGCTCTCCATTAATGAGGATATTGTATAACACCAAAGAGATACATATGTGTATCCATGATATCCAACGTTCACAAAACCCAAGCTTCCGCATAAGGGCTTCCAGGAAAGACCACTCCACTCGATCGTATGTTTTTCTCATGTCAGTTTTGATGGCCACAAACTTTGATTTACAGCTTGGGTTGGTTCTTAAGGCAGGAATACTTCTTGTTCCACCAGGATATTATCAATGATTAGTCTCTTAGCCACAAAGGCTGATTGAGTCTCCGAGATCAGCATCGGAAGAAATCGCCTTATGCGAGTGCTCAAAAATTTTGAGATTATTTTATAGCTGACACTATAGAGACTGATCGGACAAAACACAGTCATTTCACTTGGACGCTAAGTATCGGGGATTAGGCAAATGTTTGTTTGGTTCAGTCTACCGTCAAAATTCTCAGTCATGAAGAACTCCTTCACCGTACGAAAGATTTCGCCTGCTGTGATTCCCCAAAAATTTTGAAAAAACAAACTCGCCATCCAGTCTGGGCCATGCCCTTTATCAGGGTTAACGAAAAAAAGAGATTTCTTTATCTCATCATCAGATGGAGCTCTGACTAGTGAGTCATTGATATCCTTAGTAATTTTCTCGGTAGCATACCGGAGAGCATCATCAAGGTTACTCGGGTCGAAAGTGGTAAACAGAATTTGAAAGTATGTCGCCGCTACTGCCTCAAAATCTTCTTCGGTCTCAGCCCAACCGCCTTTTGGGTTCTTTAGTTTTGTGAGTCTATTTCTAGCTCGCCTTTGCTTAGTCGTAGCATGGAAAATTTTGTATTCATATCCCCCTCTCTCAGCCAGTTTGCTCTACTTTTCTGTTTCCAGTACAGTTCTTCATCTCGGAAGGCCGAAAAAAGGTTCCACTTAAACTGAAAGATGCCCTCATTTGAGATCAAATCGTCAACTTGGGCTTTCTCTAGTTTCTCCTTGATTTCATCTATTTTTGCTGTAGAGTTCATCGGGTTCGACTTCTTCTACCGCGAGATAGCCTTGCGGCATCGTGAGATGCGTTCATGTAGGTCAGGGGGCGTAGGGAACCCGGCTCATTCCACCCCTGTAGTATTGTATCCCTAAAATCATCTCTACCAATCCATCTTTTATCGAATCTAAATCCTCTTCAGATATTGTGTCTGCGAGAGAGAAATCGAGATAAAATGGGCCGGTGATCCTATCCCCAGAGGCGTAGGTACTCCACATTGGTCTGGGAAAATAAGTGGTGCCATTCCTTATTCCCGACCACTCTGTCCAATTTGCACTGGACTTTACCCGAGCTCCTATTCCCTAACCATGATAGATGATTGCCTTTGTAGGGGAAATTGATGATATCACGGTTAGCAAGCATGGACTTGAAGGGCATGAAGGAGCTATCTGGTCTTTTCTTGCCATCTTTTTTTCTCGTGGTTTCCTGTAATCTCATTGAAGTCGCCTAACATCAGTAAGGCGCCATTCCTTGATAAGCTCATGCTTGTGAGTTTTTCCAACACAATTTCACGGTATTCGACAACCGGATCACAATATATGAAGGTGATATAAACCTTGTGTCCCTCAAGGGACGCTTCAATATCAATCATGCGATTTCCAGAATAAAGAATCTGTACATCTAGAGAATCCAAATAAAAAAAGAGCTAGGCCACCGCTTCTATCCTCAGGTTCCACGGTAAACAATTTATTATAACCAAATTCAAATTGAAAGTCTTGCAAAAAGGAAAAAGAGTTTTTTGTTTCAGAAAGGAAAAGAAAGGACGGAGTAAAGCAGCGGTGCAGCTCGCGAAGATGCTGCTTTGTCAGGTATGCACCAGCCCCCTGACAGTTCCATGCAATTGCACTCACATTCTCTTACTGGGTGGTTTCTGAGACACCACCGAACCTGAAAGAGAAGAAGATTTCTTTCTTATAGCATAAGGGAACACGTCATTTTGAGGGAATTTCTAAGAGGAGGAGCATGTTTCTTACTTGTAGCCGGCCTAGGCTTTGCTTTTGGAGAGGATAGGTTTCGGGCAGCAGTTAGTTTCTTTGAAGCTCTGGCGCTTTTGACATCAGGGCTCGTAGGGGTCTTCTTTTTGACCGGCCCGGAGTTCTTACGGCTGTAGACCGAGTGTTGGTCCTTGCCTTAGCATCTTGTGTATTTGCATTGAGCGAGATAGTTTCTGGCTCAATCTCCATCTCCCTCTCCCGTGCGGGCCTTTGCTGTTCCCGATTTTGTTCATCTGGATACCCCCCCCATGCGATGGAGAGAGTTGAGTCAGTGCTTCGATCTGCATTACCTCCAAACCAGGAGAATCTCAAAGCAGATCATCATTATTTATCATCTCTTCATCCATCTCCAGATTTTCAAATTCCTTAACCGACTTTTCAAGAATCTCATAATCTAGCTCGTCATTTCCATATCATCTAATTCAGCATCACTAATCTTATCCAATTCCATAGCTCCTGAAATCTTACCATTTTCCTCCTTAGAGCTTGGAGGTGGGAGAACGAGTGTAGGAGTGGAGATAGGAGCATGTAGTCTTGCTCGTAATGGCCTGCTATGATCAGACGGTTCTTGGATTGACAAAGGGGCTATCCTGTTCGCGGCTGCCAAGGCATAGGCTTCTTTTTTCTTTGACGTTGGCATCTCAACTGCTATGGCCTTCCCTTTTAGTCTTCTTCGTTCCATGTCCTCCTCGTCGGTGTGGTTTAGATTATGGATTGATCTTGGGATCTCTCCCGGTTCTAGACCATCCCTTGATATCTGAGATCGTCCTTTGCGAGTCCATGATTGAGTCTGAAGTATCTCTGAGCTTTCTCGATTTTGAGTTCCCACTACGAGTATCCTTAGCATAGTCATCAGATTGTTTGGACTAGACATGACTCCATAATGGTTGGGACTGCGATTTGGATGCATAAAACGTTGTCTGCTTAGAAACCTTTGGTTGGTTACTTAAGGTTCCATTCCTATTTGGTCAGGGCTCATGATCTTGTGTTTTGGAGGGGCGTTCTATTGATTCCACACATCGGAGTGACGGGGGGGGGGGGGGGTCTTTCGGCTATCCTGGGGAAGTAGTCCTTCATGCCAGCCTTCGAGATTCCATAAGAAGGCTTGGATGTAATTACACATAAGAGTCACATTTTATATTTATATATATTATTATTTGCGAAATGAGTTTTCGCATTCGTGTTCTCAAGTTAAAAATTATACTGCTTTATGTTGTTGTTACCTTTAGTAAATAATAAAATTAATTTATTATATTGGATTAATGATTATAAACTTTACAAAGAAATGAGCAAAAACAGATTTATTAATTTATTAAAATATATATTTCATTAAAATTGAATTAATAAAAATTAGCCAAAAATAAATATATTTAAAATGTTAATTCTTCTATATATATATATAAGATTATATATATATATATATAAGAATATATATAATATATATTATCTGGAAAGGCTATATTTTCATGTCTTTTAGAAATATGAAAGATCTATATATATATTGTATTGTTATCCTAAATAATATCTTGTAATTATAAAAAGTTAAACACTAAAAAATAATTAAGTATTAATCAAGTTAAAATATTAATTTTATAAGTGTAAAATAGAACATTAAGTGATTTCAAAGATTTATATATTAATAATAAATATAGTGTGTAATAAAAAATTTCAAAATACTAATAACATGTGAGAGTTTTGAAAATATTTAACGCAATAACAAACATATCTATTTTGATGAATAACTTTACCGTATATAAATAACTAGGTGGACTGTTCATAGGCATGTGCGGGCATTAATATGATTAACTATTATTAAGTAGAGCGTAATTCTTCCACACTTAATTCGTCTTTCTTTGTATATCTCTCTATCTCATTCATTTAGGTTTTGTATCTCTCTCTCCCTCTCCCCCCCTCTCTCTCTCTCTCTCTCTCTGTGTGTGTGTCTCTCTCTCTAACTAATAACAAACCTCAATAACTACTCAATGTATCTTAATAATAATAAATACTATATATGCGGAATATTTGGGAAAATAGAATAATATTAAATTTCAGTGATCCGTAATTACCATCCAATAAAATTTAGAGATATTTGCATAAATCAATTAATAGAATTTATTAATTGGTCTAAAACATTAACAAATGACATTATTTAAGAAAACTACATGAACTTAGATAATTATTAAATTTAATTTTCTAATGATTTATCAATATCTTTCCACTTAAATTTTTTTTCGTTACTGCAAAAAAAAGGTATATATGAGCACATGTAATAGAACTAAAATTAACTTAAAGCTTAGTGTGAATAATTAAACATCCATAAATTTTATTCTCTTGATTGTAGTAGAAATCATAAACTGAATAATAAAAGGTATGTATCTATACGTTTAGCAACAAGACAAGAAATCTTCAATCTCGACCTAAGTTTTTTCCATTAGATGAGATTCGTACCGACGAATGAATTTGTTTCTCATTCTTGCTTGAATTTTAAGCCTTTTAACAAAATTCAATCATTTGTATTCAATATATAGAAGAGAAGTATAGATTACTTTGAATTACATGTACCATTTCGTTGATCAACGCCATATAAGTGTTGCACCCTGGCGAATGATATGTTCTTTACATATACTTTTAATCTTTACACGGATAATCTAATATGTTTCTGTCGAATTTAATTTTTCTAATTGTCAATAGACATTTTACTAAGTTCTTCAATTATTTACTTGATATGTGGTTTCTATGGTGTTTAATATATATTTTATGGGAGAGTGTGATTTACAGATTAAGTTAAAAATAAGTGCCCATGTATTAATTTAGATGTTTATTTGATACTATAGTATCATTGACGTATATTCATTTTTGATACTAAGTAAACTAAAGTTCCTTTATATCCTTTATTCCCGCTGAGTATATCATCTAAAGACATTAACATACCTCGAATACGCCTTAAATAAGTCCTGAAATTCACCCAACTCGCGGGAAGATTCTCGATCAAATAATTTACAATAAAATTATTGCAAAGATAAATACCTCTCTTAGTTTAAATCGACTCAGATTGAGTGAAATTGATCAATTTGTTGGACAATAGGTTTAGAATCAACCATTTGGAAATAGAAATAATGGTGAGTCAAACTTTTAATATATATATATATATATATATATATAACTATAATACTGTAACCCTACGGAGTTTGACTTCTAAAAATACATGATCACTGGATAGAACGAATAAAACATGGAATTGTATAAAGCAAACTCGTCGGGGTAACTGAATATCAGGTTAAGAAAAAAAACCATATACACGAATTATTAAGCATTATACATCATAATTTTAATTTACAAATATAATGTGTTCGACAAAATAAATCTGACTATCACTTCTTATAAAAAATATGTAGTCGATTATAAGTATTTCTGGTGATAATACGAAAAACTATGTTTTGGTAACCTAACATAATTCAATTTTTACAAATGAATATACAGTCAATAAAACGACTATAATATGAACTTGTAAAAATCAAATCTTTCAGAATACATGTATCTCAGTTAAGGAAAGTAATTTTATGTTATCATAAAGATTTTGAAATACCTAAAATTAACATTCATAGAATGTTATAAACAACAATTAATAGAAGACTGAAGTTTAGAAAAGATATATGATATTTCTATATGATAAAAATAAAATGTCTTAGGAAGAATATGAAACCTTGGATCTTATGAAAGTTTTATGGAGACTAACTACTATGCACTCCATATATATAATCAAGCCGTCTAATGTTAAAAATACACCAAATCTTCGTTTACTGTTGAAATCCAAAACTATTTAAAGGTTCAACAAACATTTTTAGTTTCTTACTCATTTCCAAAAAAAAAACATATTACGAAAAACCATATTTTGGTAACCCCACTGAATTCAATTTTTACAAATGCATGTACAATCAAGAAAACGATTGTAAAATGAACTTGTAAAAATCAAATTCTTGCGGATACATGTATATCAGTTAAATAAAGTAATTTATATGTTAAAAATACCAAACATTTATATTCATATAATGTTATAAATATAGATTAGCAGAAGAATTAAGTTTAGAAAAGAGATATGATATTTCTATATGAGCATGATAAAGTGTCTCAGTAAGAATATGAAACCATAGAGTTTATGAAAGTTTTATGGAGACAAAAATATGACTATTCGCAACCCCATATATATAATCAAGCCGTCTAATATTTAAAAAAATACACGATGTATTTGTTTACTGTTAAAATCCAAAACTATTTAAAGGGTCAACAAACTTTTTTAGTCTGTCCGATTACTTTTTGGTATGATTAATGTTATTGATTCCTTACCGTTTTTCACTATCATAATATTAAAATTTTCTACTCATTTCCAAATAAATCGAATGCCTGTTAATATTATTTAGTATTTTTAATGTTGAAAATATGAAACCATTATAAATAATCAGAAACTAATAGAACAATTAAAAGAAAAGAAAATCAGTATTGACAATAAAAAGTATCTGATACTCAACCCATATATATAATCAAGTTGTCTAATATATAAATAGTACACCCAAATCTCAGTTTTCTGTTGAAATACAAAACCATGTAAAGGATCAACAAACATTTAGAGTCTAGGAGAATAATTTATGTTTGATTGTATATGCAATATATCATATGATTTTAATTTCCTACTCTTTCTAAACAAATTGAATAGAAATTAATATAAACAATTACATATAATAAACATTGGTGTTTATAATGTCGTAAATATGAAGCAATAACAAATCATAAAAGTAAGAAATTGTTATTAGATAATAAAGATTAAATGGAAAATAGCAACAAACTAGAAGTTTATCATAGAATTTTAGATCGTCTTAAACATAGTAATGTTTTCACATTTGTGACAAGTTTCTTTCGACTTATTATCAGTGGAGGCCAGTGTTTTGAACATTGATTTGGACTTTTTGGTGTTGGCTTGTAAATTTCCATGTGGAATGGCACACAATTGATTTTTCGCGAGGTTCTTGTTTATATCTTGAAATTTTATCATGCGGAGTAGATCATTTAAAGACGTTAACCCACCTCGAATTCACCTCAAATAAGTCATGAACTTCACCCAACTCGCAAGAAGCTTCTCGATCAAACAATTTACAATAAAAGTATTGCAAATTGAAATACCCTGTGAAGTTAAATCGTAGCAAATTGAATAAAATTGGTCAATGTGTTGAACAATAGGTTTAGAGTTCACCATTTGGAAATGTAAGAATTTGGCAGTGGGAAAATGTTTACGCCTCATGACATTTGCCTTGTGTTTTTTCTCCAAAGATAAGCACAACGCCTTAGAAGTTTTTTTTCTGAGAATACAATGCATAAGAGGGGTCAATTAGTCAGCCTAATATCACTCATTTACACATAAAGTCACCATGGATCCAAGCCTCTTCACTTGCTAAATTGAAGACATCAGTGTTACCAACATAAATAACTGGTTGTCCTCACAAAGATATTTATCCAACTTCAAATGTGATAGATACAGTTTCATCTCTCACTGCCAAATCCTAAAATTATGCTTGTTTACCTCTGAATGTGCTTCAACACGCAGAAGTCCAATTTACAAAGTACCCGACTTGAAGCCCAAGTCATGGAAATTACAAGATTGCCGTTGGACATGTTTTACCTAGTTTATATTGTCTTTGCTGGTGTTTTATGCAAAGAGACCTCTTTTACAAGTTTAAAAAAATTTCATAACAAACATAGTAGTTTTTTGGGAGCAGATCAAGAATTCTTTCAAGCTTTGTATTGGAACCACAATTTTATCCTTATTTTGTATCTTATGCATTATTTTATGTTTATGATTATGTTCTACTTAGCTAGTATGAGAAGATACCTTGTTAGATTTAGGGCTTAGTAATGTTTTTTGATGGATTAGCTAAACAATAAAATTGCAAAGGTGATTATATATCTATCAATAGAATTGTGCTTATTTCTTGTGTTCTAGAGTAGCTAACTAGAACCCTGATATTTGGATAACTGACACTGCGAGAGTAGGACTGTTACCTGAATAAATCATGTTGAACTTAAGTTACTAGGGACAATCGAGAGAATAATATAGTAATTCTAAGTGAACCAATCGAATCTTGTCGTTTAGTGCTTGACTAAGAATGCCATTGATCTATGCCATTTTCATACAATCGATCGACGGTCATTCCATATTTGCACACGAATGTTGTAGACTTTGAGCTTAACCATAGGATAGATACAAATTATATCTTTACTTATTGAATTTGTGTTTTATGATTGAAAACCATTGGCTTCTATCCATTATAATTCACTACCTGAAAACTCTAGATCTAGCTATTTTCCTTAATTGTTTACAAACCAACTCATTCCTAATTTACTATTTCTTAAAGTCTTATTAATTGCTTAGCATAACTAAGTTGATTATCAAATCTATTTTGTCTCCTCCCTCTCTGTCGATTCGATTCCTAAGTGCTACAACTGAACCTCTTATTTGAGAGAGTAATCAGTAGCTCTAAGGTAATTTGAGCACATATCATATTCCTAGTAACTCTTCTTCCGACTTCTCTTTTTTTTTTTGGAATTCATCAAAGTCGTAAAATAGGAAGAAAAGTGATGTCTCCTGCCTAAGACCCTTATATATTTTTCATGTGGGGTGGAGTTGTGTATCGGGACGTATTGGTGGTGTCTAGGGCCTGCTAGATTGTTTCCAGTGGATTACTTGCTAATTATGATGCTGGTAATGACTAGTAGTCATTATCATTGAATCCAAAGATTGTAGAGGTGTGATTTGTGGTTGTGACCCATAACCAGAAAGAACTCATAATTAGTTGTTGCGTTGAATTTTTCTACTGATGTTAACATGGTGTTATCCTTCCTTATAGAAGTATTCTAGGTTTCCAGCTGCTTCAGCTTTGGATCTGGTGAGAATAAGTCGTTTCTCGCCCCGAGTGCCTGGGGTTTGTGAGTTTTTCGAGAATACATGTAAAGTCTCTTCCGCCTATCGCATCATCACGTAATTTAAAATTGCTCCTCCTTTTAGTGCCAAATTGTTAGGGTAAATTTGTGTAGGTGATTCTTTCTCAGATCTACAGTATTATAGGAAGAAGGAGACAATATGTTGTAGTGCTTTTTCCTGCTTCAGTTGTTGATAAACCATAAATTCCTTCTTTAGACTACTGCCATATAACTATAGGCTACTATATGTCGTTAATGTCTTGATAACAACATGGAAGATGGATTGTAAGGCATGAGCTGCCTTTCTATAGTGGATGACTGCATGGTCTTCCTGTTCTAGTTGATGATTTATGCTTTCAAACATGTCTTCTTGACACTAAGGCATGTCACAATGGAAGGTGTTTGGATTTATAACTGCATCCTTCAGTAGGGATTGCCTACGTACCCTTCAATGAAGGATCAAGCCTTTTGTAGTTCATATTATTGATGGCTCGTAGCATAGGTAGGCTCGTAGCCTTATTGATATGTAGCCTGTGAGCAAGTAGCTCTGTAGTTGATAGGATTTATCTTGTCTAGAGGTCACATGGATGGACCAGATGGTAGAATAGTTGCTATGACTCATGAGCATGGAGCTTACTGCATGTGAGTAGGAGATTGTGGCTTGAGCGAGTAAGTAGACTTCTATATGTGCTACAGTGAGCATATACCTTAGTTTGGTTGGTAGTAATCACGGAGACATGCATGTCATAGACTTGTCAATGAAGATGGTCTTCTAGTTAAATTCCTACCTTGGCGGATGTTGAATTGATGAGCTCTTGTGTTGTACAAATTCTCCTCTTTTCTTTAGGGTTGAAGACCTCATATTTATAGTAGAATTCGTTCTTTTCTCTTATGATTATGAAATATTCACTATAATCTTAGATAATAGAATATTTCCATTTGTCTTGAAGATGGTCATATATATTTAGAATACTTCAATTTTCCTTTAGATTTAGGGATACTAGACCATATCATGAGATATGTGAATATTCATACTTATATGGAAGTTTTCCTCTTTACCCACATGCAGGTGGAATCATCTGACCCAAAAACCAAAACCCGGAAGTTAGAACCAATGGATCGGCGTCCTACTCTGACCTAGACGCTCTTGCTCCTGAATTTTTTAATCCCTAACAAAACTCATCAACCATACGAGTTAAACCCATCTTCTCTATATCTTAGAACTTCTGATAGAAGAGAGTTGTCATCCCAGCTGGTCCATAAGCTTTTTTCAGGGTGCATCGTAAATAGGGCTAGTTTAACTTCCCATTCAATAACATGAGATGTAATTAGCATTGACTGAATATGTGATATTCGTAGTAACATCCACTAATGCGTCATCTATCTCCTCCCGATTTGATGATTCGCCTATTGATGATTATGGCATGGTGGGATCTTGGAGACAACCTTGTTTTCATCTATGAGGACTATGAGGATTCTCAGCTGGAACAAATGAGCTATTGGGAATAACCTCACAGTTAGACGCTTCAAGAAGATGCACTAAAAGAATCTTCTAATAATATTTCTCTTAGAGACGGAAAATAAAAGCTTTGTTAAAAAAATATACAAGTTAAGACGATCATTTGTTTACCGTTGAGCCACTAGGGAAAAGTAGAGGTTTAGCTTTGTTTCATATGGATGATTGCCAGTTTAATGTTTTGTTTTCGAATAATAAAATAATAGATGTAGAGGCTATCATTGAGAGAATAAAAGTCCATATGATATTTGTCTATGGAGGCCATGTTTGAAGCGAAGAGAACAAGTCTGAGAACGTCTTACGCGTTTTGCCACCACATGGAATGGTCATGGTTGATGATCGGCGATTTTACTAAGATTACAGAGCATAATGAAAAGGAAGGATGTTGGCGACACTATGAATGCTGATTTTTGCCTTTTAAACACTGAGCAATTGTGGAGTGCTCGAAATTCCATTTATTGAAAATATGCGGTATTCAGTTTGATGGTCAAATGTCGTCTAGATCGTGTTGTATGAAATGAGGATTGACATGAAAAATATCCATATTTTTATTCATTATCTACAAATATAGGGATCAGATCATCGTAAGGACCTATCTAACATACTAGCTAAGCCAGTAAACTCGAAGAAAGCTCAAATTTGACAAGTGTTGGTTGAATATGATAAGGGATGAAGAAGAAATGGTAGCTATTGCTACTAGTTATTTAAAGTGCTAAATAACGAATTCTTGAATGTAGAAAGATACTCTAAAAGTTATGTAGGTTTGAAAGATATAGGTTTAAGATAAAACATGTTAATATCTTATCACTTATTATATAACAAAGTGTAGTTTATAAGAAAAAAAATGTATTTAAAAAAATTGTAGAAGCATCTTTGGTCATGTGGTTTGACTAAGATTATTTAAAATGGGAGTATTGAATAAAAGATTTAACAATTGAATTATTATAATGGGCGTGTTGAAAAATGAAAATTGATGTGTGGATTATTTGGTGTTGAAAAGTTTCATCATATTAAATAAAAAGAAAGTAGAGATTACTGAAGGTACATTTCAAATTCTAAATATTTTAATATTTTAATATTTTAATATTCTTCTAATTATTTAAAATTAATAATCATTGTAAATCAGATAATTTACTTTTATTTCTTGTACAATAATTTTATTATTTTAGATTATTTATAAATATAAATTAGGTTTATTTAATTTGAATATAAACATAAATAGTAATTAATAAATAAAATGTTGATTTTTATTAAACAAAATTATTGTAGTATATAAAAATTGAATGTTTGTTAAATGGTGAAAAGGAAGAAAAAAAAGATGATATGAAATGTTAAAAATGAAAAAGAAACTATTGAATCTCGAATTAATTGAAAAATTGATTACAGTAGATCTTTATAATATTTGGCATAGAATCGTCTTTACTATTTTTAATGTTTGTAATAGTATAATTACTCTATCGTTAAAAAAATAAATTTAAAATAAATATGATATTTTTCACAGTCGAAAAAACTTATCAGCCTTGTGTGGCGACGCGTGTGGCCCTCCGTCCTCAAGCCATTCATTTTATCAGAACTGTGTCCTGAAGGAAAAAAAAAAATCTTGAAAAATATAACGCTGTCCGTCTTCCTTTCTCCCACAGTGGAGGAGACGAAACTATCCATGAGAATCGATTAGTTTGCTTTCTACTTCAAATCCTTTCTCCTTTGTTCAAGTTCAATTGCAATGAATTGTCCAGCCATGAGTGCATCTGCTTCGTCTTCCTGTTCCTACTCAACGTTTCGTCCTCGTCCGTAAGTTCCTCCCTTGAACCAGGATTCCCTTCTTCTTCCTCTTCCTGCAACTGATTAGTATTCATTGTGTGGGTTGAAGAGAGGCTATCTTGTCTTGTGACCTGATGTTTGGTTTGATGCAGACTGTTGCCACAAACGAGATTACCTATTGAGGTATTTGCTAGTTCGGAGGGGTATGGGGTGAAACAGCCACTCCGGCTGCTTGGGAAACATTCATTGCCTTTGAGAGCGCTGGTGACCTCAAACATATCATCCTCACCTGTAATCAGCGATGAGAAAGTAGGAGTGCTGTTATTGAACCTCGGAGGCCCCGAGACTTTAGATGATGTGCAACCCTTCTTGTTTAACCTCTTTGCAGACCCGGTATATTATTATAATCTACTGGATTCTCATCTATTGTTGTTTTTGAGTCATGGACAGTACCTGATCCCTGTTCATTCGGCAGGACATTATAAGATTGCCACCACTGTTCCAGTTCCTTCAGAAGCCATTGGCACAGTTCATATCCGTAGCAAGGGCACCCAAAAGCAAGGAAGGATACGCATCAATTGGAGGCGGTTCTCCTCTTCGCCACATAACTGATGCACAGGTAGCTACCCCTTGATCCTTTTCAGCTAAATATTATAATTTCCTCAGGTTTTCGGAAGACTTTTTTTTTTGGTTCTTTGTTTCTGGAAGTTGTCTCTATTGACTGCAGTCAACTCACTGATGTGTCTATCCAACAAACAAAGGGCTATTTAGCTTTACAAAGTTTCGATTTTCCTTTGCATTTGTCACTCTCTTGCCTTGACTGAGAGACCTAAACTTAAGAGTAGAAGGTTATCGAGATTAAGCAAAATGTATATTGATCCTGCGCATAAATTATTTCTTCTATCTTTGTTCTTGGTTCTTTTACATATTTACCTTGCTCCTCATGTCTATCATTGTTTTCTCTACGTTCTCATCATCAGGCTGAAGAATTAAGCAAGTGCCTTTCGGAAAAAAACGTCCCAGCAAAGGTATATGTTGGCATGCGTTATTGGCATCCATTCACTGAGGAAGCTATCGAACAGGTATCTTGATTATGGTCCTAGGTATCTTGATTTAGGGCTTGATCCTTTCAAGCACAATTTGTTTTCTTCGTGTTTGTATTTTTTGTTTTGTTATCAAACATTATTTGGACTATGTTGTAAACAATGTTATCTTCTCTTTTGAATATGAACATAATATTTTAATGTGTAAACGCAAAAGGAACTAATCAAAGGCTTTGATTCAAAGCCCTTGCTACTCTTCTGTGGGTGTATTTGTTATTCCTTAAACAATCTCTTTGAACCTAACTTATCTTGTATAAAAAGAATGACTTGTGTTATGTTGGTTGACAACCTGAGTTTGCGCCTCACTCATTTTTTTTACATCTCTTCTTCTTGCAGATAAAAAGAGATGGAATTACAAAACTTGTTGTCCTACCACTCTATCCCCAATTTTCGATATCGACTAGTGGTTCAAGCCTAAGACTCTTGGAGAGAATATTCCGGTGAGACCTACACAGCTTACATGGTTTAGCATGCCATGACCATATCTTACTTGATTATTTACCTTTTCTTTGCTTTACTCACTATATACATAGAGAGGACGAGTATCTTGTGAACATGCAGCATACTGTTATACCATCATGGTATCAGCGGGAGGGATATATAAAGGCCATGGCAAACTTAATTCAAAACGAGTTGGAAAAATTTGATTCCCCTAGTCAGGTCGAAAATCTTTCACTTCTGGTCATTATATTTATCTTTCAATTCGCTTTGCTATTTTCACAATCCGTTGCAATATTTTTCCTGAATTCTTCTTGTGTTTATCTCTTTTCTTAGATCTGTGTCTGTTCCCTCTATTCTATGTAGCTTTTTGGTTTCTGCCAATCTATTCAACTATCCTAAGACGTCCTTCAAACCAAAATATATGTTACAGGTTGTAATATTTTTCAGTGCACATGGCGTGCCTCTTGCATATGTTGAAGAAGCTGGTGATCCGTACAAGGCAGAGATGGAGGAATGCGTCGATCTGATAATGGAAGAATTAGACAAGAGAAAGATAACCAACGCTTACACGCTCGCTTATCAGGTCTTTTTCATTTTTTGTATGTTTCATCAAAGTTAACTATATGTGATCTGGGAATAATACAATATTTTGGTAAGCTATCTTGTAAAACTTTCTCATTTGTGCTGTCAGTGATTTTTGTTCTAGATTTACACTGGAATTATTGTCTGAGTTTGGAAAGTATAGCTATAGCTGTTTGTCAAATTTCAGTCGGTCTGTTGTCTTTATTATTTTTGCATAACCTTCCAACAGAGCAGAGTCGGACCTGTGGAATGGCTGAAACCATACACTGAGGAAGCCATTACTGACCTTGGTAAAAAAGGTGTTGAAAATCTTTTGGCTGTACCCATAAGGTAAAGGCGCATTTCTTTTGCAAATCCTGTCACTTATTTTTTCTTTTCTTTTGGTTAATTGAAACTTCAGTTTGTTCTTAATTTAACAGCTTTGTGAGCGAGCACATTGAAACTCTGGAGGAGATAGATGTTGAGTATAAAGAGTTGGCTTTGAATTCTGGTATCAAGAATTGGGGCCGAGTGCCTGCGCTAGGCACAGAGCCTATGTTTATATCTGACTTGGCAGATGCTGTTGTCGAAAGTCTTCCATATGTTGGAGCTATGGCAGTCTCAAACCTTGAAGCTCGACAGGTAACACTCTTTGTCTTTTATATACCCAAGCTCAACAAAAAAAGCTGTTATCATCACTTCATTTGGTTCATGGGTCCACAAACTCTAAAGCGGGGAGTATTTTCTCAGTCATATATAGCATTACTTCAGCATCGGTAGGCTTAAAATGGGATTGATTGTTATTTACCATCACCACATTATATTAAACTGCCGTATTATTTTTGGGATAAAACAATAAAGATTTTGTGTTCTATGAACAATTTTTTAATTGAAAACATAAATTGCAACTCCATGGAGAACTTCTGTGTGCACTTTGTGTTTTCATTTACCATTATCAAATAAAGTTTTATCTAAATAAAAATGTGGACGTTTTGGAAATGCGAACTTAATGTTTTAAATGTATACGTCAAGGCATGATGAAAATAATTCCACCTGAAACAAAGGATAGTCTACCTAAACTTGGGGGTACGCTGATGGAAATCTTTATGCTTTAATATGTATGACGGAAGTGTATATTGTTGTTTTCTTATGCAGTCGTTGGTTCCGCTGGGGAGTGTTGAAGAACTATTGGCGACCTATGATTCACAGAGGAGGGAATTGCCAGCTCCAGTGACGATGTGGGAATGGGGATGGACCAGAAGTGCAGAAACATGGAACGGAAGAGCGGCAATGTTGGCAGTGCTCGCGCTCTTGGTACTAGAAGTAACCACCGGAAAAGGGTTTCTGCATCAGTGGGGCATTCTGCCTTCACCTCAATAAAGAACAGATAATCTTCTTATCTATCATAAAGCTATCCAAGAGTCTTAAGACTGAGATTTCACTTGCGGAATAAGGCCTAGTGTGTTATGACTCTTTTTCTTTGTCTTAAAATGTTGACGTTAAGTACTTGATATTTCATAAAACCTTTGCAGATAAGAAGATTTGTTGACATTACTTTCATCTCAATAAAGAACATATAATCTTCTTATCTATCATAAAGCTATCCAAGAGTTTAAGACTGAGATTTCACTTCCGGAATAAGGCCTACAGTGATATTATAAGTGTGATTTACATTGAAAGACAGTTTTTGAGTTTTAATTACACTACAGGTCACATAGCATTACTTGGATAGTTTATTAGATGAAAGGCCATCATAACCCTGAAAAAGCAAACCGAAAACCAATTCCCTCGTTAACTTTTATTTTCAGTTTGTTTTTTTTGAATTTTGAAAAATTAAAGTAGGGACCCGAGATTAAATTTAATTGATCTTAATAATTAGTTCATTTGTTTTTTACTTTTGGACATAATATATTTTTAAATAAGATTTACGATTACCAAAGTGAAAAAGAAAATAGAAGCTTGGAAAATTTACTTTTGGGGACAGTTTGTTTCGACAACAGAGATGGTGCCGGAAAAGATGACGACGAGACGAAAACGCGCGAGAAAGAGAGAGCCGACGGTAAATTCTATCTTCTCAATTTTTATTTGTTTTAGTCGGTATTACTTGAATCATGTTTTCTTAAAATATTTTTGATACCTAAAATCATAGCTGCATGTTGTGGAAGAGATAGACGAACAATTAAAACAAAGAGAATTTTTGCGACTAAGTAAGTTAACATCTTAGATTTTGAAATCAAACTTCTAATCTTTAGTTTTTATTCTATTGTTGTGCTGATTGTGGATCTGACAGAAGCTTTTAAAGATTTGTCATTCCACATTTCAATTTTAAATTAGTTGTGTGCTATACATTTAGTTTGGGAATTCAGATCACGCTTATCTTAAAAATAGTTTAAGTTTTAATCTTTTGTTGTCTGATTTCTTGGAGTTTTCTTACGAGGGAACTTTGTTATTCTTAATCTTTCATATTTGCTTTTTGGTGTATGAATCTGGGAGTGCAAAAGCATTATGCCCTTTGCAGGTTAAACATGTTCTTACAAATCTATGCTACAGGAGAATTCAAAGCAAAGTCAAGTTTGTTATGTAAATTTGGATTATTTCGGACAGAGTTAGAGATATTGTTTGAATTTGTGTGTAAGAAATACAGGTTTTGTGGTTATAAGGAAGGAAATTTTAGTTGTTGATGGTTGTTTTTTTTATGTAGTGTGTTGTACACTTGAGATGTTCTTGGGTATGTTGTTCATATATGGTTTTATTCTGAACTAAATAAATTGTGAGACATTATTATTATTTAAGTAAATAAACTTCATGTTACATTTGTGTTTTATGTACATCATGTTCGTGTACACGAGTACCTTGAGTGAACACGGAGATGTGTACATAATGTCAGTGTACACGTGTACATGTGAAAGAAATATATTTGTCTTTGTAGTTATAAGGACCAGGAAATATAGTTTACGTGAATAAAAGAGGTTCTCATTTTCGTGAATGTGAGAACACTCTTTTTATGTTGTTTTGAATGAAAGGAGAGAAGGTGACACATCAAATGCTGCTATAAGAATCTTAGGTTATCTCGAGCTTTCTAAAGCTAAGGTAGTTGCTGTTTTAAAGCAAACTATCTATCAATTGATTTATCTCGCCTCGTCTAAATCACAACTAAATGTCTTGACAAGATATAATAAAGGCTGGTGCTAGGTCTAGATGACGAAGGCTTATTTTATATTTTGATATAGGTGTATATATGTTTATGACATTGTCTATGTGATGTACAATTGTTCGTGTACACATGTACAATCGTTTGTGTACACATGTACAATCGTTTGTGTACACATGTACAACATTATAAATTGTTGGTGTACATATATACTTGAACTATTTTCCACTGATAAGTCTAAATCCGTAAGTCCAAGTATTTCAAATTGAACAACCTTGATACGTTTAGTGTCAAAAGTCATCCACTTTCATGAATAAACTAATCTAAAAACGAAGCACTAAACTAAAATGAAGAAAGTGAAAATGGACACTGAAAATCGGTGTCCCACTTTCACTAATAGACACTTTTGTGTCAAAAGAATTCTACTTTCGCGAATGGACACTGATAGGTTTTGGTGTACGAGAAAGTTAAATATGGATACTAAAAACCGGTGTACAAGCAAAAATAAACAATGTTTTTGCGTTGCAATATATAATAACATTTATGTGTATATGATGTACATGATGATTGAATGTCCACATGTACATGATATTGGTTCAACATGTACATAGTTAAAAAAAATACATGTACACCGATTACAAACATCTACTTGACTATTTTTTAAAAGCGTCCAATTTACACATCACATTCCAATGGATCAACAATTTGTGAATTCACAATGACATATATGTTCATTCAAAAATTACAAATTGTTACACTTTCAACATGAGACATAGCGCAAGAACAACCGAAGACGTTGTTCCATCACCAACTAAGTCATTAGTTTTAGAAGCAACATGTCTCACTATCTTAGCTACAATGTTCTCAACTGAATTCTCAAGCTCAATCTACTAAAGAACACAAAAAAATTCTCAAAATCTAATAAAGAAAAAAAATGAAACAAAGGCTATCATAGTAAGAGACTACCTCTATTACCTCTCTGGATGCTATTTATTTTGGAGAATCTGTAACTCCTAAAGTTTATCTTCTCAAACCGAAATCCAACATCATGTAGAAAAAGAACAATAATTCTCATCTACAAGACTCTCAATATATTCAAACGAACAATTTAAAAAAATTAACATCTGACAAAACAAAACTCATCCACAAGAATCACAAACTTCAAACTAACCCTACAATGACGCATATACTAACAAACTAAATTCATCATGTTCAAAATTAAAGTTGCCATTAACTTAGAATTGATTTAGCATTGCTCCACAATTATTTCACATAATAGTTTACAAATGGCCAAAGCAAATTACAAAAATACTGAAATTTTACCTTTTTAAAACCATAAGAACCTTCAGATAGCAACAACAACACTGCGAAGCTTATAACAGTTCAGTTCTGTCCAATTTAGCAAATGAGAATTATATGTAAATTTTTTGAGGTAGAAGACGCGGCGATGAAGATGAATTTCTTGGTAGTATCTCATGTGAAGGCGCCGTTGTGGAAGAACTTTAATCTTTTGGCGTTGTCCCATGTGAAAGCGTCTGGTGGATAAATTTCTTGAATTTTATAGTCTGGTCCATGGTGGATGATGGGTCTTCTACATCGTCTTTGTATTTTTCTATGCATCGTCGTCTACGTCAAAGTTGCCAACGTTTCCGTCGTTGACGTCGTTGTCGTATACGCCACCATTAAAACACCATCGAAGATGCAACTTGACATATCTCAAAATATAGATTGAGTAATAGAAAAAATGATTAGATATAAGTTTTCTTTAAAAAAAATTTACAAAAGAAGATTTCAATTTAGAAAAATTGAAAATCTAGGAGGAGAAAAATGAAGAATTTGAGAAGAAAAAGACAAAGAACGTAGAAAAAAAAAGAGGACCCACTTTATCTTTTATAGTATATTTTGACCATTAGATTAATAAAAGCAAATATGAGCTACAACCCTTCATTTATTTATTAATCTAATGGTCAATATATATAAAAGATAAAGTGGGTCCTCTTTTTTTACGTTCTCTGTCTTCTTCCTCTCAAATTCTTCATTTTTCTCCTCCTAGATTTTCCATTTTCTAAATTGAAATCTGCTTTTGTAGATTTTTTTTTTAAAGAAAACTTATATTTAATCATTGTGTGCATTACTCAATCTATATTTCGAGAAATGTCAAGTTGCATCTTCGATGGTGTTTTAATGGTGGCGTATACGACAACGACGTCAATGGCGGAGACGTTGGCGAATTTGATGTAGACGACGACGCATAGACAACGACAAAGACGATGTAGAAGACCCATCATCCACCATAGACCAGACTGTAAAATTTAAGAAATTTATCCACCAGACCGCTTTCACATGGGACACCGCCAAAAGATTAAAGTTCTTCCACAACGGCGCCTTCACATGAGACACTGCCAAGAAATTCATCTTCATCGCCGCGTCTTCGACCTCAAAAAATTTACATATAATTCTTCTTTGCTAAATTGGACAGAACTGAACCGTTATAAGCTTCACAGTGTTGTTGTTGCTATCTAAAGGTTCTTATGGTTTTAGAAGGTAAAATTTCAGTCTTTTTGTAATTTGCTCTGGCCATTTGTAAACTATCATGTGAAATACTTGTGGAGCAATGCTAAATCATTTCTAAGTTAATGGCAACTTTAATTTTGCACATGATGAATTTAGTTTGTTTGTATATGCTTCATTGTAGGGTTAGTTTGAAGTTTGTGATTCTTGTGGATGAGTTTTGTTTTGTCAGATGTTAATTAATTTAAATTTTAAGTTGTTGCTTGCATATATTGAGAGTCTTGTAGATGAGAATTATTGTTCTTTTTCTACATGATGTTGGATTTTGGTTTGAGAAGATAAACTTTAGGAGCTACAGATTCTTCAAAGTAAATAGCATCTAGAGAGGTAATAGAGGTAGTCTCTTACTATGATAGCCTTTGTTTCATTTTATTTATGTTTGATTTATTAGATTTTGAGAATTTGTTGTGTTCTTTAGTAGATTGAGCTTGAGAATCCAGTTGAGAACATTGGAGCTAAGATAGTGAGAGAAGTTGCTTCTAAAACTAATGACTTAGTTGGTGATGGAACAACGACTTTGGTTGTTCTTGCGCTATGTCTCATGTTGGAAGTGTAACAATTGTTATTTTTGAATGAACATACATGTCTTTATGAATTCATAAATTGTTGATTCATTGGAATGTGGTGTGTAAATTTGATGCTTTTAAAAAATAGTCAAGTAGATATTTGTAATCGGAGTACATGTAATTTTTTAAACTATGTACATGTTAAACTAAGATCATGTACATGTGGACATTCAATCATCATGTACATCATGTACACATAAATGTTAATAACTGTTATTATATATTACAACGCAAAAACACTGTTTGTTTTTGATTTGTACACCGGTTTCAGTGTCCATCTCTAACTTTCTCGTACACCAAAACCTATCAGTGTCCATTCGGAAAATAGAAGTCTTTTGACACAAAAATATATCAGTGTCTATTAGTGAAAGTGGGACATCGATTTTTAGTGTCCATTTTCACTTTCTTCATTTTAGTTTAGTGCTTCGTTTTTAGATTAGTCTATTCATGAAAGTGGATATCTTTTGACACTAAAACGTATCAAGGTTGTTCAATTTAAAATACTTGGACTTATGGATTTAGAATTATCAGTGAAAAATAGTTCAAGTATATATATATATATGTACACCAACAATTTATAATGTTGTACATGTGTACACAAACGATTGTACATATGTACACCAAAAATTGTAATCACATAGACAATGTCATAAACATATAAAAAGCTATATCAAGATATAAAATAAGCCTTCGTCTTCTAGGCCTAGCACCAGCCTTTATTATATCTTGTCAAGACATTTAGTTGTCAATTGATAGATAGCTTGCTTTAGAACACCAACCACCTTAGCTTTAGAAAGCTCGAGGTAACCTAAGATTCTTATAGAAGCATTTGATGTGTCACCTTCTCTCCTTTCATTCAAAACAACAAAAAAGAGTGTTCTCACATTCACGAAAATAAGAATCTCCTTCATTCACGTAAAATATACTTCCTGGTCCTTATAACTACAAAGACAAATATATTTCTTTCACATGTACACTTGTACACTGACATTATGTACACATCTCCGTGTTCACTCAAGGTACTCGTGTACACGAACATGTACATAAAACACAAATGTAACATGAAGTTTGTTTACTTAAATAATAATAATGTCTCACAATTTATTTAGTTAAGAATAAAACCACATATGTACAACATACCCAAGAAAATCTCAAGTGTACAACACACTACATAAAAAAGACAACCATCAACAACTAAAATTTCCTTCCTTATAACCACAAAACTTGTATTTATTATTCACAAATTTAAACAACATCTCAAACTCTATCCGAAATAATCCAAATTTACATAACAAACTTGACTTTGCTTTGAATTCTCCTATAGCATAGATTTGTGATCCGCCGATGATCATGTTTACCATGCGACGGTTTCTGTCGTTGCCCTTCTCGTCCTGCCTTCTTCCGCGTTTTTCTCCCGATTGGTCCCCTTGGGAAGGTTTCTCCGTTTGAGGAGTCATGTCGTTTTTCGGGGGGCGAAATGAATAACGGATGAGATCTTTCACGCTGGAGACTTCGGAGAGTTCTCCAGAGAGCAGTTTTGCGGCCAATCTCGTGCCAAGAACTTTGTAGTTAATGGTCGAGTGTCCACGCGTATGGTAAAGTCGCATAAGGCGTTTTCGTTGTAATTCTTCCATGTGTTACCCGTCGTCCATCCTTGCTCCGATCCGGAGTTAATAGAGTAGCTATGCATTCCCTGCATTTCTTCGTCTCCACGCTTGACGCTTCTGTCGTTGCGACGGTTTTTCTTTTTTTAATTTCTGATCCGACCTCGGGTCCTTCAACGCATTCTTTTTTGTCTTCCATTTCTGAGACAAGACATTCGTCTCTTCTTCGATGATGATATAATCCATGGCTTTGTGAAGCACGTCCTGGATTCTACGCGGATTTTCCTAAGTTATCCACTTTCTGAAATTTGACTTGAACCATAGCGTTTTTCGAAGTGCGTCTATTGCGACTTTGTAGCTTATCCCGCTGACTCTAGCCATGACGGTTTTGAACCGTTTTATAAAGTCGCGGAGAGTTTCGTCCTCTCCATGGGACAAGCTCTAGAGGTCTACGTAGAGGTTTCTCGATCTATGAACATCAAGTTATGTTTGAGGAACTCTGAGGCGAGCTGGCGGAAGCTTCCGATGGATTTTCGTCTGAGGCGAGAGAACCATTCTAGCGCTGCTCCGCGGATGTTTTCTACGAAGAGGCGGTATTCACCGGTGTCTCTCTCATCTTTCCCTGAACCTGGCTCTGCCCATCACGACCTGAAAAGCCTGTAGGTGTGCCATAGGATCAGTAGTTCCCTCGTATGGCATCACTTTGACCTTCCCAAGATCTGAAACCCTAGTTTTGGTGATACGAGTAGTAAAGGGTGTTTTATGAGCCTCTTCGAGCAGCAGATAGATCTCTGGTGTGGTGCTAGTAGCATGGTGGATCTGGGATTTCACCGCCCTTACCTCAGCCACCGTTTTCATGAGATCATCGTGGAGATCGTGAATTTTGGAACTCTTGCTAACAGATTTCCGACTGTCGGTGTTTTCTGCGAGTGCTCCGATTTTTCTCCTCGGCCAGTTCTTCATGTTCTTTCCAGAACATGGCTTCTTCTTCTTTGTTCATAGGGTTGGCGAACTGGGACTCATCTCAGGATGCTCGACTCCTTGTGCGGCACGGATGTATGTATGCGTCTTCGTCCGTAGGTTTGGACTGACTGCTAGATTCCATGTCGATGTGTTCGACTTCACCTCCTTCTTTATCTTCTTCAATAGGAGGAAGATCTCCCTGTTTTTTCCGTGTGTGCGCGGGGGTCACTTTGTCAGGGTTTTGTCCAGACGGTTTGCCTTGCGCGTTGTCGGACCGGTCCAAAGGTGTTAGGAAGTCGAGTCTTCTTCAGCGGATTCAGGTTGTTCCAAGCGGAAAAACGGCCATGTTCCTTGCAATGAGGATTTCAACCTGTTTAGAGAGGGAGTTCATGAGCTTATCCTGTTCGGCTGACTTCTTCTCAAAAGTCGAGAACATCTTCTTCACCTCCTCGAACGCTGCGGTGCGTGCATCGGCGTTGACTGCAGTGACATTCGTTGCTGGAGTGTTTTCAACGTTTTCGTCGACGATGTTGTCCTCCCGTGGCTGTTGGTTGTTGAGATCTGACATAGTTTGATTGAGCGTTGATGGCTGAGAGTTAGATTGATCCTTACCCCCTCCTTTTAGCACCAAACTGTGGGAACCGAAATTCGCACTATCTATTTCCGTTGAATTAGGAACGCAGGATAAAACCCTAGTTTCCCAGAGGTCCCGGATATTTGCTAAACCACACGCCAATCAGTCAGAATACAAAATAAAGATCGAAAAGTAAAGTAAGAATAAAAAAAGAGAAAATAGATGTCTTATTCCGAATATGCGTATGAGCGTTTACAACAGGATAAGAGCCTTGGCTATGAGAGCTGTCGACGAAATCCCTAGTTCTAACAACCTAAGACTGCAAAACCCTAGTTGAGTCGCAACTCGAATAACAAAAAAGGAAAGTTGCCTAAATTCTCTAAGTGCTAAGCTATGTTGGCTCTGAGTGGAGATTTTCGTCTCTCTTGTATCATCACCCATAAAGTCCTTATATATCCTCTAGAGGCAATATGCTCTTTTCCCTTTTGCCCTTGGTCGAATTTATTGCTTCGCGGAAATATTCCTTTTTTCCTCGATCGTCATGATTATCTTTAGAAACTTAACATTTATCCTCCGATCTTGACATTTATCTTCCAAACTTAACATTTATCTTCCAAACTTAACATTTATCCCTTCCTGCAAAATAAAAGATAAACGGTCACAAAGTTAGGGCTCGATTTCAGATAAAATCGCGAGTGGGCCTTTAGCCTAGCTTTAGACCTCATCGGGCCGTTTTTTGACTTAGGCATTTTTATGATTTTATCAAAAGAGCATTGCTAAGACGACGTCGTCCGAGAGTTAGGATCTTTCGTATGGGGCGTATGACTCTAGGTGTTTAGTTAACCGTTACCGTCTCATATGATCGACCCGAGACATTATCTCTTTCTTTCACAAAGGGCGCATTTTCCCTGTAGGTTTCTGACGTTGATTCCGTCGTAGCCAATTTTAACCCCAACAATTTTCGACGAAGAAGAGGTCGATGGAATCGATCAGCCACACTGCGATCCAATCGTAATAAGAGATCTCGAGGTCGCTAGGGTTCTCATCGACACCAGAAGCATGGTCAAAGTCATCTTTCGCGACACTCTCAAAAGGATGAACATCGAGTTAGGCGAAATTGTACCATCACCTAAGCCGCCAACCGGTTTCTTTGGCATTACATCAATGACCCTCAAATTGATCAAATTACCCATTGCGGCAAAAGAAGCCACCAAGATCGTCGATTTTGCGATCGTCGACCACCTGACCATCTACAACGTCTTCATGGGCACGCCTTGGCTAAACGCCATGAAGGCAGTCCCATCTATTTATCACTTAGGCGTTAAGTTCCCAACTCATAACGGGATTGCCGTGATTTAGGGCTGCCAGAAGCAGTCGAGACGCTACTTCCTGGCCGAGCACAAGCTAAGACAAATCACGAACACCACGATGGCAAAGACCAAGTGCCCGAAGATAGCCCAGGCATCAGCCGAAAGTACTTCGGGCAAGGACAGCCCAGAACCGTCGATTCTAGCAACGGCCAGCGAACAACCATTTCCAATGCCCAACGTGTCAAGCCCATCGAAGAAGACAAGTCCAACAAACTGACGCAGTCGACACAAACACAATGGCCGAGTAAAAAAAATTGCCCAAACAAGCAGAACTACTAGATGGCTTGATCCTCGAAAGAGGTAAGTAGGCGGCTCGTCAAAATACGAGTTCAGTTATCCCTCTCTCTAAAAAGGGGGGAGTGGTTACATATACGAACACTCGTATATTACCACATTCAGAAATAAGAATTTTGCATTGTAGTCGAAATTTTCAAAACTCTTCGGAAATAAAGACTTCTTTATAATTTCGTAAATTGTCTATCATCCCGCAAAAAAACACCATGTTATACAGCAATACAGGAGCAAAACAATTATTGCACCATCCCAGAAACGGAAACTCGCAGAAAATCGTTCTGCCTCGAAACGGATCAACTTCACACCATCTTATCTCGGTCGAATCATCGATTCCCGACCAAAGAACGAGACCCTGGTTCCATATGCTCAAACCATTACTTACACAAAGTAAGTATTCAAAAAATAGGCGAGATGTCGTCTGAATTTTCGAGAACACACCCCCAATCCATTCGCAACTACAAAACACTCGGCAATTGGCCCCGCCGAGCACTTTAGCCATCTTAAACAAACACACCCAGGTCCGTCCTAAGGACAGATCCTCTCACATCCGACTAGGATAAACAGCGCGCTATAAAAGATATCCAAAATTTTGGCCAGAACTTTCGGGAGACTTAAAAATTGTCCCTGAAGAGATACTCGAATCCGACCAGACAAGTCAATAAGCAGAGAACCTATCGCGGACTTTAAATCGGAACGGAGTCAGGTTAAAACAGAAACAGGCAAAACGAGAGCCGGTTAGTCATCGCAAAGCCTTAAACCAAAAGTAAACCTAGGTCTTGCCCTAAACCCAACACACTGGTCTCTAACATCTGAAGGCATGAATTAAAAAAGATATGAGATCCTAAAAGCATGTCTCTTCATCCGTATCTAAATGTTCTCGAAACTTCGAAAACTCCTCGAACATCTCGTCGAACAACGAATAGGATGATCCGCAAAAAAGGGAGAAAGTAGAGATGACAACTCGAGTTTTCTTTCTACACTAAATAAATTCCAACTTTTAAAAAAACAGCCACTTATCATAACAAGCACTATTCGATTGAAAGTTAATAAAAGATAGGAATTCAAGGCCACACTCGGCCAGTCCCGCTACATACAACAATAGTCGGCCAACAACGAACGAAACATAAACATACAATAATGCAGAAGAAAGCATTCTCGAATCAGTCGCCACCTCGCGATTACTCATCAAAATCAAAGCACCCGGTCATCGATCTACCGAGCGAATAGTAATTTACATCCAGAGGAGCCGTCGGCTGCTTTACCTCACCCGTCTCGTTGGCATTCCCCGCCTCGGCCTCCACCGAGCCGAGAGAAACAGGAATCGGGTCCCAATGTTCCCAAATCCTCTCCTTGATCTGAGGAATCACAAAGTCCATATCCTTCTCGTTCATGCGCCCAGTCTGCCTCGCATATTCGGCACCAAACGAATAATCAGGAGCCCGCGTGAGGTATAGTCCGCCCACAGCGCCGGGCACTCGCGATAATCCCGAAGTCCTTGTAACCCTTTGTAAGCTCCTTGAATTCATGCGAGAACTTTTCGCGATGAGTCTTCATTACTTCAGGCATTTCTCTTTTCCCTCGCCTATAGGCACGACGAAACTCCATCGCGACCGACTCCCTCTCACAACAACGGGAACTTTCCAACTCACCTCTCAGACGAGCAATCTCATTATTGGCTGTCTCAGCCCTGAACTGAGCCATGCGTGCCTTTTGGCAGCTCGCGTCATGTGCTCAGTTCATCTTAAGCAGACCCTGTGAAGTATCTCAAAGTCAAGAAAATGCTTGTCCTCGAAAGAGAATATTAAAAACTTACCCCTTGTAGTCAAACCGGTGAGTCATGCGCTCAGTTCATCTATGCGTGTAGTCAACCGGTGGAGACAGTCGTCAATAGGATAGTAGACATTCATCCATCCTCTTGTAGAAATCATCCAGTGACATCTCTTGAGCTCTGTAGAATCTCATGCAGCAATATCATCAATCTCTTCTCTGTGGTATGTCCGTTGATCGATCGTTGCTGTTTCTGGTAAACATTATGTAGCTTTGCTCAAAAAAATTAGCTCTCTCTAGAACTGCTATGATGTCGTCAGCTTGCACATTCACAACCCTTCCATCTGTAGCTCGTGCATTACCATTCTCATCTCTGTAGATGCCGGTACTCATCTTTTCTTTCCCAGGGGAAAATTTTGTTTCCCTCAGCATCAAAAGCTCTCGTACCTTTCTCGAAACGCCAGTCGATCAATGATGGTTTGATCGCCATCGATCAATGATGGAAAGTTGTAGGCATCGGAAGGATAAATTCGTGTACCTCGGAAAGGCTCTTTAGATCAAGGCATGATGGATGTCGTCGATCAATCTAGGATGCTTGGGAGTGTATGGAACATTACGGATCGGCTCGTTCTTCTGCTCCTCCATGTCGATCGATGCTGGAAGATTCGCTTCGGTCGTTGGTTGTTGCTGTTGTCCAAATAAAGTACTTGATCCATTAGCCATAATAAGGGCATCTGCTACATCCTCCTTAGATAAATGTAGTATTATCCCATAAGGAGCCTGTGCACTTCCCTCTGGGTCTCTAAATATTTTGAACTCATCCGGTCTAGGATTACCAATATATGTATCTTTTTCTCCAAGTGTGTGTTCTGGTTCGCGTCTGATGTCGTTCGATGGCCAGGAGTAACCAGTGATTGATGCTCGATTATCCAATCTCACGTTCATCACCCAGACAACGTCTGATGCTAGGCCGCGATATTCAATTTTCTCTTCCTCTCTGTAATCTTCATTGTAATCTTTGCAAGTTTCACCGTATCCTTGGCATGTCGGACGTGTGTTGATCGATAAAATATGGTGACTGTCGATTGATGCTCGATAACCAGATTGTTGCGCGAAAAGGTTTCCAGCTCCATTAGCCATGGCAAGTATATCTGCTATATCTTCCCTCGTGACATTAAGTAGTCTGCCATCCATAGCTCTTGCGTGACCATCTGTATCTCTCATGATACCGAATTCATCTGGTTGTAGATAACCATATTCCTTCTCACGTTCTATAGCTGGATCTAGTTTGGATGCTGCTTCTAGGTCAGTATCGATTGATGGCGTAGGGTTACCGTCGATCGATATCGATTTCCTGAGTTGGTTGGAAATGTGATAAACACCAGCCTCTTTCATAGCAATACCACGGTACTCGGTTATCTCTTCTTCTCTGTAGTCTTTGTCGTACTCAGGGTAGGCTGTGTTGTACCACCAACTGTGTGGCAGTTGTTGATCGGTTCTGGAGTAGGGTCGTCAATTGATAGCAAAGGGTGGGTGTCGACCGATTGTTGAACTGCAAATGTGTCGATCGATTGTTTGGGATGGGTATCGATCGATGCTCCATCTTCCGATTCTTCATTAAACTCATAATCGCAGAAGCATGTGGCCACAAGTTCTGCATCATCACACAATTCAATAAGAGTAGCCTTGTTCTTATTCTTGACAGGTTCATAGAAAATATTTTGATTAATTAGAGATAGATACAACCTGTTTAATTTCATATCGCAGATAGCGCCATGAAAGCTCTCCCAAGTAGTAGTGACGAGTTCCAATCTATCTTGATGTCTATCATGTGAAAGTCCATTGGAACTAGAGTGTTGTTAACTTGTACTGGAACATCTTTTATCATCCCTTCTGAGTTCACTTTTGAGCAGTCTTCAAATGTAAAGGAATCATCAGGGTTCCACTTTCAGGTTCAGCTCCTCTGCCATAGTTTTTGGCATAATGCTCACTGATGATCAAGTATCACAGAGGGCATTGGGGTATTCATTGCTTTTGATAAAGCATGGAACCACAAACTTCCCAGGATCACTTTTTTTCTTCAAACAAGTCGTATGTTTCATCTTTTCCCTGAGATGATTGAACATGATCTCTATATCATTTTTGTCGCCCTTGTTTCCCTGACAAATATCCACAACCTATGACTATAATAAGCTTCATCAAAAGGAGTATTAAAACGAATTTTGAAAACTCTTTTGGTATAGCTATCCATCTCCTTTTCATTGGCTTCTCTGAGTAGATGTTTGGGGATCTTTTGCTTCCTCTTGGATGTACCTAATCTTCTCTATCATGATCCATACTTTCAGATGTGTCAGTATTCTGTTCTGAAACCATTGTGGTTGGACGCACAATAAAACACGCAGTAATGCTTGGCAGTCGAACTGGTTTTCTCAACTGTCGATCGATGCTCAGGTCATATTGTCGATCGATACTTCTATCTATTTGTCGATCGATTGTCTCGTGTAGGTGTTGATCGATGTTAGTCGATTCACACCAAGGTACTGATGCTGCAGGAATCGCTTTCGATCGATGCTCATTGCTTGGTGTCAATCGACACCAATGCGAACTGTCGAATGACATGGAACTTTCCACACGAAAATCTCCTTCTTAGAGCCTTTCCCTCTTAACATCCTGCCAAAAATCATCATCAATTAATGCATTGACTTGGTGCTTCTGTCCAGCTTCCATTTTCTCCTTGATCAGGCTCTCATGCCTCCTAATGGTTTCACTTTTTTGCAGCACTTGATTCTCCAGCTTCTTCACATGGGTGTTGAGATTTTCGAACTTGGTGTTGAGGTTGAGGTACAACCCATCTATCTTTCCATTGAAATCCACAGTCATCTTCTATTGTCCCTCTAAAACTTTGTCAACCGTTGCTTCAATCTTGCTTTCTTGAGTTTCTGGAGGAGGATTTTGGTAGTAAAAAGATCCATAAGTTAGGTTGTTGTTGAAGGGTTTTCGCTGTGAGCCTTGATTAAAGCTACTCCTTTGACCATTCCCACCAATGTAGTTCACATCTTCTTCTTCAATCTCATCACCAGACTCCATTGCTTCTACTTCTGCAAAAGTGACCTGCTTCCTAAAGAATTTATGAACACTATTCAGTTTTGCCTTGACTTCTTCAATCTGATCCTTGCTCAAAGTTGGAGTTGACTTCTTCTTTTAAAAATCTACAAGGTTGATTGAGAATCTTGGTGCTGCTGCTGGATGTCAGATTCTCAATCAACCTTGTAGATTCTTCAGGATTCCTAGTGCTGAAATTCCCTTTAGTAGATGTGTCCAAAGCCATCTAATACTATAATCCAATACCTATAAAGAAAGTGCTGAGAAGTTGCACTTCGTTGAACCCATGATGTGGACAATTTGGTATAATTTGAATCTGATCCATGAGTTTCTGAAAGATTCTAAGGGTTCTTGTGAAAAAGTAGCAATCTTGCTCCTTAGATCTTCTGCTCTTGCTTCATCAAAGAAGTTACGCAAGAAAGCGTTCTTGATGTCAGTCCAGGATGTCAGGGATCCTGGTGGTAACTTCTTAAGCCAATATGAAGCTTCTCCAGCAATTGAGTACTTGAAAAGCTTACAAAAGAGATAGTCTTCGAGGACTCCATTGGCTTTGATAGCAGTCACTAGATCCTCAAATCGCTCCAGATGATCCATAGGGTGCTCATGTCGTAACCCATGGTAAGGTGTCTATGCTACAAGTTTGAAGAAGGCAGGTTTGATTATAAAATCGTTCCTCTGAAAAGCTGGAGGACGAATGGTGGATCTGTTGGTGTAGAACCGGTCTGGACGGTTGTAGTCAACCAGTATTCTTTGAGCAGCTTGGGCATTAGCTTTAGGTTGATCGTCTATCTTTTGACCTACTGCACTACGCAGATGACCGTCGAGGTCATGCAGGTCAATATTAAAGTCGCAACCATTTGAACTCGTCTACTTCTATCGATCGATGCGGGTATGTTGTTGTCGATCGGTGCTAAGTAATCAGTGTCGTTTGATGCTCGAGTTCTGATGTCGGTCGATGTTCTCCATAAAGAAGTGTCGGTCAACGCGGTATAGGTGATGTCGATCGATGCTTGTCATCTTTCTTTTTGGATTGTACGTTCAAGTTTGTCGGGATCATAGAATAGTAGTTCTTGTCCTTTATTGCTCTTGGTGTGTCTTTCCAAGCACCTGAAAAACAAAGGAAAAGGAAAATTTTAGTAACTTGAAAGTAGCAACAAACCTAGACTAAATCCTAGAAATTAAATCTATGGCGATCAATGCTCTCCGGCAACAGCGCCAAATTTGAAATGTGTGTTTTTATTGTTCTAGCAGAGTGCAAATATCCTAAACAATTAACTATCAAATTAACCCTAGTCTTAACACACAAATAATACTCTTGCCAAGAGAGATCAGGTGTAGTACTTAGGAATCGAATCCACAGAGAGCAATGAAACACAATAGATTTCTTTTTTCTAAAGATTAAGTTAAGTGAATATATATATATTAGTGGCAAACAATCAATTAAGGAAATATTCCTTTTGAAAAAGTAGAGATGCAATATGGAAATATGCTAATAATGCAAATATAGAAATATTCTAATAAACTAACTATATGGAAATGTGAATATGCTAGATCTAAGGTTTCAAACCTAATGGATTATAGGGAATAGGAAGCATAGAAATCTAAATATTTTAGAACTCAAATATTAACTAATCTGACACTTTTAACTCCAACTCTCGTATGCGAGCAAAAAGAAAGACCATCGATCGTCCAACTCTCGTATGCGAGCAAAAAGAAAGACCATCGATCGACGGCTATGGCCTGATGTCGATCGACGGTGAAATCAGAAGGAAGTGTGAATGAGATTTGATAAGTTCACTGGAATTATTAGACCGCATGCGCCTAACAGTCTAGTTCAATGGAGTCTATTTTGGCACAAAACCTACTCTCGTAGTCGTCCATGTCCTACTTTCGAGATTCTAGTTAGCTACTCTAGATGCAAGCATTAAGCACAACTTAACTGATCGTTATTAACTTAACCTAGCAATCCTACTTTTGGGCTAATTCATGGTTGCTATCATTCAACCTTAAATCTAGTTGATATCTTCGCAGAAAATAATTAAAGAAAGAACAATAGTATGAATATAATGCATTGATAAAATATTGTGGTTCCAATACAAATCTCCATAAGGAGTTATGAATCTTCTCCCCTAAAAGCCAAGAACTATAATAAAGCTTTGGAAGTTGTGCCAAGTCTTGCCTGCACACTCTCTTTTTGCTCTCCATACATAAGCATAAATATAAAAACCCTAAAACTTAGGTCAAAACTTGTCCAGGGCATTCTCGCCATTATCTTCTAACTTGGGCTTTTAAATCGGTTGTCTGTGAATTTGATGTCGATCGATGGCAAGTGTGCAGCATCGATTGACCTTGGTTTTTTATCATCGGTCGAATCCAAGGTTGTCTCGTCGATCGACGACAGTCTTGTACTTTGATTCCTCAAATGGTCAGCTACGGATTCTTCTCTTCTAAATGCTCTAAAAGCTCCAAGTATCTTCATATATCTCCAAAACGTTCATGGACCTGTAAATACTCTAAAACATATCCTAGACACACATAATAGACCCTAAATAGAGCCTATAACATGGTCTACAACTGGTAATAAATAGACTATATCATTATCCTACTATGACGAGGATTGAGGTATAAAATTAAACGCTTTTGTGAACGGTATGGGATGTTCATGAAAGTGTTACAATTTGGAGAATGGTATGGGACATTTTCCAAATGTGTGATCAAAACTAAAATCCTACTCAGTTAGGTACCTAATGCAAAGGCAAATATTTAAGCGATTGGCAATGACATGAAGGATGTTATGGGACGTTCCTTATTGTGTGGTCAGGAACCGTGGTATGGTCCAGTGGAAGATAGCTTCTAAAAATGTCTTTGGAAATTGTGGTTGGTCTAAGGTAGGCTACACTTGGGGTAAGTGGCCTAGGGAAACAAGATAGATCCGCTAAGCCTTGACCAAGGTTGGTGCGAGTGGCTTAGGCGTCTAAGTGATCCTACCAGGACTAGACCAAGAGTAGGTGTTACCTTAGGCCTCATGATGTGTCATCAAAGGCTTGTCAGGTACGACAAGTGACTTAGGGAAATGATCATGCTTGGTTAGGAAATCGAGTCAAGGGAAGGACTAGGGTTGACTAACATGCTTGAGTCCGAGAGGGATCTAGTTGGGACTGACTAAGATCAAATGTAAAACGACCTGGTTGTATGATACTAGGGTCGTAACACGACCAAGTCCAGTAATGGACAAGGGTCTGATATGTTGACTGTGTCCGGTAATGGACCAGGGTCAGGATAAAGACGATCAAGTCCAGAGAGGGACAAGGATCGCAGTACAACCAAGTCGGAGATTGACTTGGGTTGGGGTAAGAATGATCAAGTTTGGGAGTGGACGAAGATTACATGACGACCAATTTGGAGATAGACCTATGGTCGGGGTAAATCGATTACGCCCGGTATTGGACTAAGATTGCAATATTACCAAGCTGGACAAGTTGTGGTTGGGTATATGGTATGATCAAGTTTGGTGAGAGCTTGATCATGGTACATAATGGTCCATGATGGACTAAGGGTTGAGATCAATTTGTTATGACTTGCAGTAAAGCGAGCAACCTAAAGATTAGGCAGGTCCACTAAGGCTTGATTAGTACATCGAGTGGCTTATGGATGGGAATAAATCTTCTAGGACTTGATCGGTACAACAAGCGGCTTAGGGACTAAGATTGATCTAGTCGTCTGACTATGATGTATGATCTAGTCATGATGAACTAGGATCATGGAATACGAGATTATGTTCTAAAGGGACAAATCGTAAGAAGGGGACAAAATCTAGAGGAGACCAGGGTCTTGAATATATGATTAATAAATGAAGGAAAATTCTAAGAGAGACAAAATTAGAAGGAGAGATATGAACTTGGTGGACATTCTGACCGCAACATGGGAAGCTGGGATGGGTTCATTAAGTTAAAGGATTGACAACTTGGTTTGGATTAAAGTTAGTATCCTTCCAAGTGGGGGAGACTACTTGAGTTGCTGACCAAATATTTGATCGGTGAGAGGGATCATGGAGCAAGAAGTAGGCGATTTGGTTGTGACGAACCAATCTAGTGCGTTCCATGTACAAGATGAGACTAAATACTACAGGAAACTTAGTCGGGATACAAGGTATAAACACCGCCGAAGTCGAGGACGAATTCCTATTAAGTGGGAGAGACTTGGAGCATTCCTGATCGTGGAAGGGACCAGAGGGATGGACCTAGGACGGGTGAAAAAGCAATTTGGTCGAGGGACCTCAAGGCAAGCGTCCCAAGGTCTGGATAGAAGGGTAAAATTGATCTAGGAGCTTCACATAAGGCCTAGACATTTCAATAAAAACGTGGATGTCTTGATTCAGATCATGAGAGATGATTATGAACAATATATGATGGAATAATGATCATAAATGATCATGAGTGACGAAATCAGGTCAGGAATTGACCAAGGGACTTAGCCATAAGTATTAGGCTAAAGGAAAGGATCTGGGCGGGCTGTAGAATATAAGTTACCAGCTGAACACTCACTTGACAGCTCACAAAAGCTGAATACCAACAGCACACTAGCTGGACAGTCACAAACCAACTCACACCAGCTGAAAATAAGCAGAACAGTAGTTGGACACTCAGTGAATAGCAGTTGGGCAGTGCGAGATGGAAGCTCGATCAGCTAGGCGAAGCTTGGGTTAAGCTCAAGTAGAGAACGTCAGCTCGGTCAGCTTGAAGGACTAGCTCACTCAGCTGGGTCAGCTGGGGTCATCTCAACTCAGCTGGACTGAGTGTTTGGGTCTTTGGCAGTCGGGTCGGGTCTGGTCGGTTGTCGGGTTAGTAGGTGGTCCAAGCTCGGTTATGGATCCATGGTCTTTTTCCATTGGATTATGGGCTTGGATAAATGTATTGGGCTTAGTCTGATCTTTCCAGAAGCAGTTAGGGGCATCTGGTAACTGTCATGGATGAAAGGGTGTGATCTGGACCATTGATTTAATCAATGGCCAGAATTAATACCGAAGGGATGCGTTGGTTAGAAAGAAACTACTCCTTCTCCTATAAAAGGAGGGCAGTTCTGTGGGTTTGCAGGCACGCCAGGGCTTTCTTCTACACCCTAAAACACAAAAAAAAATACAGAGATAAAGGAGAGAAGGTCGGATTGAACAATCAAAGACCGAGGGTTGTGAGAAGGCAACAAAGAGGCAGTTTTGTGGGCGATCAAGGGGAAGTTAAGAACGACCCTTTATGGGTTTTGATCTTTGTTGAAAACACGCAAGGCCTTCTACAGAGTCTGAGAACACACTCAAATCACCATAAAAGAAGAGAGAGAGAGGGCCAGACTTCACTTTCAATGGATGAGACAGCCTTAAAGGTGGATGTCTGTGGAAAGACAATTTCGTGGGAGTTCATGAGAAGAGATCACGACCCATGGATGGATCTTATCATTACTGGGAGTATATGATAAGGCTTGGTAAAGTTGTGTGTTGGAGGATCATAGTCATTCATGATTAAGAGGGACATATGATCATATATAATGAAGTATAAGGTAATCGATTTATGATTACCTCTCTGATTACAATTATGTTGCTTGTAGGAATGATCATGGCCAAGCATGATACGCCCTTGAAGACTATATATAGTATGATGTGATCTAAGGATCCAAGAGTTGAAGAATGGGCCAAATCATGATTGGTATAACTCGTCCATATGGTGTGTTGGACAGATGCATTGCACCAGCCATATCATATGGAGCGAAACATGGGAACTTGGTTTGAGTTGATCACGATCTGAACCAAAATAATGTTATCTATGGTTGGGTATGAATGGCCACGATCAAGGGCCAAAGATGAAGAGTTGTGACCTTTCACCATGCCAAGAGACATAAATGTCTTGAAAGGATGCGACTAACAGCAATGCAAAACAAGAATATGGCTAGTACTATGTGTCGGGACTATAAGTATTGAGTCTAGGCGTATTTATTCAAGGAAAGCCGTGTGTTATCTGATCGTGTTGTGTATGGACAACCTGGTCACTGGATGATGGATCAAAGGGTCGGATCTAACTTGATTAGAGATGCATCGGTTTGGAAGACAAGGCTGATCAAGCTTATTGAAATGGTGTTTCCATGGTCGGTCAAGTAAGGGGAAGACTCATCGGATCTAAGCCGTGTGAGGGTGGTTGGTTGATTGACTTAGGATCTAATGGGCGTTGTTAGTCCAAAAGATGAACTTGGTACCAAATTCTATAGGGCAAAGGGATGTTGGAAAGTGGATAAGTCAAGGAGAGGTTAGATGCATGTATTTAACGAATGAAGACTTCTCAATGGTTACTTAGTCTTTGGGGATGGTTGGTTGAATGGCTAAGTACCAAAGAGAAGGGTTCCGGTATGTACGAGGAGGTGAAAATGAGCTCAAGGCAGTTGGTCAAGTGTACAAGAGCTTGAAAAAGTACATGGCAGCTGGGAACAGCTCGGTCTCACCTCAGCTCAAGTGTATCAGCTCGATGAGCTGTATGTACTAGCTCAGTCAGCTGGGAACAATTTAGTCTTAGCTCAGCTCAAGTGTATCAGCTCATTGAGTTGGATGTTTTTGCTCAGTCAGCTGGATCAGTTGGACCAATGAACTAACAAACTCTGTGGATGTTGCAAAGGTATAACCTAGCAATTATAAACTAAAATCTAAGATAGTCCACGCCTTTAGGAAAAATTATATGTAAGATCGAAAAAAATGAGAGGTCTAGCCAGAACGTGGCCACGACGAAGGAATTCGACCGCGGCTTAACAGATGGGATCGGCCCTTCAAATCATAGTAAAAGAATTTTTTTGGTTGCAACAATACAAATACATGTAATAAGTTTCATTTTACAACCCAAAACAAAAAAAAAAAACAAAGTTCCGGACTCCGGTGAGAAACAGATGGCCCATGCTGTTTGCTTTTGCACATAGAACAGAACCAAATCTGTTTTTTAGTGTACAAAAATATCATTTACTCTTCTGCATAAGCTTCTGCGTAACTCAGTAGTGTTTTCAGTTGCTGCTGCAGCTGTTGATAAACACAAGATATGATCATCATGGTTCAGTGATAAGATTAATTCTCGTTAGTGTTCCGAGTTTTAGTTACTAGCATATTCTTTGAATCACTCGATAATGTGACGCTTAAAAGGTTTGTTTTTGTGAAATCAAGAGTGTTACCATACTTGTGTGTGTTTTGACTTTTCTTCTTCAAGTTCTTCAGTCATCTCTTTCATCCTAAAAGAAATTGAATTTTATAAGCAATTAAAAAATACTACACCACATTGATCTCTATAAAAGAAAGATTTGATTGACAGAAGAAGAACAACCTCGACTGAAGCTCAGAGATCTTGTTAAGCAGTAACCTTTCTCTCTCAGAAGATATTGGTTCAACAACCTGTAATTTTTAGACTGTATAAGAGCTCTATGTGAAGAAATCAAGTCATAATTCCAAGAAAAAAGTAGACAAATCTACTTACAGTTCCATTGATGTCAGATCCTCCAGGCAAAAGTGGCAACTTTCCATTTTGAGTGCCTATAACAAGAATGAGAGTTGACTCTCTTTAGCCATACTTCTTTACTATATAAAAACAAAAAGATTTAAAGTGACTATCTTACCATCTGTTGCTTCAGTAGCTTGTAAGCTTTTCAGTAGATTAATAATAAGTTCCTGAAGTTACATTAAGAGAAAACAAAACTTGAGAGCTGTACATTCAAATACATACTCATGTCTAAATGCAAATGTATTTTTTTCCAACACCTGTTGTTTTGAAGTTTGCAGGACCAGATTTTGAAGCTGAGGCATCATGAACGAAGGAGACGAAGGAGGCGAAGGCGACGCAGGACGGCTACTTAACTCCTTGATGGGCTGTTGCCAGAGACAAAAAAATGGAATGTTAAGATTAGGAAACAGAAATCAAACCAACTAAAATGTGTAAGCAAAACTGACCATTTTAGATTCGAGTATACCAACACTGGTAGATTTTTTCAAAGGGCGTGCCTACAGATTAAAGAGTATGAATAAACCAGGTAAGCTCAGGGAAGGAGAGTCATCATAAAGTAGGAAAAGATCATAAAACCCACCCTTGCAAGATCTAAGTACTCTGATGTTACTGAGAACCTCCCTTTGGTTTGAACATTAGCCTTAGACTTGTCAGCTAGAGAATCACGGCGTCCTAATCAAAGAGAGAACACACCACTTGTAAGCAACAAAAACAATAATAAGCTGCATGCAGCAAATGTACTTGCTCTCTCACCTCCAGAAGATTTGCTAGGAGCTGAGAAACTGTTTTCTGAAGCACGCTTTGGAAGACTCAATGCACCGCTAAAGCTAGGTGCTACACGGGCTGATGGTACCACCCTGCGTTTACTCTCAGGCCTAGCATATAGAAAAATTTCATGAGAATATTGTAATCCAATCATCTCTAAACACAACAATTAAGGTAATGGCAAACCTTGCATAAACATGGCCTTTCTGTGAGTCCCAATTAGTTGAGAAAATACCACGTGAAAGTGGTTCACTCTCATGAATCTGGCCTCTCACTGACTTAGCGTTGGCCTGTGGAACACCGTGCTCAGGACTTGGTGTTGCTGGTTCAACAGGAGAAGCAGTTGAACTATAAGTATCTGAAACTTTTTCCTTTCCGTTCATATCTTCCAGTGACACTTGTCCTCTGTTGCTGGCCTTCTTACGCAGGTGTTCGCCAAAATAATCATCTTCTTCCCTACCCTCTACTAGGATGTCATCATCATCTAGCTGTTGCACATACAAAAATAAATAGGTAAAGAATGTAAACACAATATTACTTAATGGTTTCTCACATAGCATCATTAAAGCATAGCTTACCGAAGCTGCTTGTTGTTTCAAATCTTCAATATTAAAGTTCCAAGTACTTACTCCTCTTTGGTATTCACTCTGACATGAAAGGTTAACTTTTCATAAGCATTGTGCAATTCGAGTCTTAAGTTACAACTTCAAACTTTTGTCACCTGTGATATAGCTTCCTTGTCAAGTCCTTTCATAGCAAGATCAGCATCCTTATCCTGTCATACAACGACTCTTATCAATTAGAGTACAAAAAGAGGAGTACATGAAGCTCAGAGATTAGATAAGCAAGGCAAACCTGAAGATCTTTAACTCGTGTCCAGAGAGGTGGCAAATCAGCAAATAACTTTTTCACACAAATCTCTGGAGACTTTGCATTCTTGAAAAACGAGTGTTTTAACAACTTTTCAGCGGTTGGCCTTTTTGTTTGATCTTTCACCAGACATAACGCTACCATGTCTCTAAAGGACTGGGCACAGCTGAACATGTTTTAGTTAGAAACAAGTCTTGCAACGGAAACTAAACATAAGAATCAATCAGTGCATAGAAATAACACAGGTACCTTTGAGAACTTCTTATCACGGTCATAATCAAGGCCAGGGGGCGCATTTTGAATGGTCATTAAGAGTACCTATTACGATGAAAAAAAGGAATAAGATCTGCTCTCAAGTCTCAATACACATATGAAAAGTATTTGAATACCTTCATGGGTGGATACTTTGAGAAAGGTGCATGACCATGAGCCAACTCAAGCGCAGTTATTCCAAAAGACCAAATATCAGCCCTGTAATGAAGGTGAAGAAGACCAAACAAACCAATCACAACACTATTTTTGAGATGGACCAGGCAGAGAAGTATAGTAACAAAGCATAAAACTAACTTGGAATCGTATCCACTTCCTGGCTGCATGATTTCCGGTGCCATCCTACAAACAGAAAAACAAGATATTACAATGTCAATGGTCGAGTAGAGAGCAAATGTGAAGCTTAATAAACCGGATTGAAGTCAAAAGACAATAACCAACCAGCATGGAGTACCAACAAAAGTGTTTCTTGCACGTTGCCTATCGCCGTTTTCAAACAAGCATGCAGAGACACCAAAATCACCTAGCTTAATCTCTCCATTATCATCAAGAAGTATGTTCCCAGACTAACATAAAAAAGAAAGTTTTGAGCATATGGGATGAAGAAGAAGGGGGTGATAAAGTCAAAAGGCTAAGCTGACCTTAACATCGCGATGGATATGGCCGTGTCTATGAAGATAATCAAGAGCTTTAAGTGTTTCCTTTAAAATAGAACATATAGCAGGCTCTTCAAATCCCTCGGGATATGCTGCCTTCATAAGGTGAAAGCATGAACCCTGAGCCATGAAAGGCATGACCACCCAGAGCTTATGAGCAACCGCAAAGGAACAATACGACTTTATAACGTTGGGATGGTCTATCAAACTCATGGTCTGAGCCTCCCTCCTTATATCATCCTACAAATGAAACCAAAAAAAAATAGAAATACATTAAAAATTGGATTAGAAACTTTACAAAACAAAACAGAACAGATGATCATAATCCATGTAACAAGATATGACCAACCAGATTGCTGTTGCAGCGATCAAGATCCAAACACTTGATAGCGATGACTTCTTTAGTAGGAAGATAAATAGCAAGATGGACGACAGCACTAGCACCATGTCCAACTTCTTCCATAAGCTTGTAATCTTTAGGGTTCACAGAGAAACCTTTCTTCTCCTTGCTACTACTACCACCACCGCTCGCCATTTTTTTCTTACGCAGTTTACCACTGATCAAAGCCCTAAAACAAACACACACAACAAAACCAACAACTCCGTCTTCAGACAACAATCAAAGAACAAAGAACAAAAGGAAAAGGAAAAGGAAAAGAATATTAAAATGAGGAAAAATTACTGTAGAACTTGACGAAGCGGAGACACCATTGAGATTTGTGAAATTAGATATTTTTTTTTGTTTGTTTGTACTGTAGAAATTAGATCTTTTTTTTTTCTAAGAATTTTCTTTCTTCTTCTTCTTCTTGCATTTTGGTTCGTTTCGGGTCGACTGTGCTTATGTATTTCTTTCTGATCGAAGTTGACCACGACAACTAAAACGAGATTGAGAGTTGCTGCTTGCTGACATGGCAAGAGTGTTAAGCATCTAAGATTATGACACGTGTCTATTGTGAAAGAAATTTACCGCATCCACACACTTTGATCTCTCGTTGACTTTGGTTGGCTTGGATAACGACGAACGTATTCTTTTTGTCAAAGAATTAGGACGAATGTTTATTGCAGTTACCATTTCTTTTCCTTACACCTACCTAAATACAGCCTTACCCGTATAGAATTGGATTAGATAGACTTTTCTTTTTGGTCTAAATGTTAAATAAATTTAGATAAACTTACTCTAGTTAGATAAACTTACTTGAGACTTTCTTTTATTAATATTTGGAGTTAACAAAATATATTTTCATAAATTATTAGAGATTTATTATGTTATCACATTTTCAATTACTTAAAATTAGAATACAAGTTATGTACTCGTTCGTGTTTAAAAAAAAATAGAAATTCTATGTACAACATCGTCATTAGGTACCTCTAAACAGTGCGATGTTAATGTTCTTAGAGACAATATCAATGTCGGTGAATAATCAACACAACCAGATTGAGAGCAATGGCGTTCACATCATGTTCTAGTGAGTATATTTTTGGATTAGGACAGTCGGTTCATCTCTCTATTTTGGCAGGCTTTCAAGAAAGCCTTAGAAATGAGGATAAATATGAACACGGATTACTATCCCCAAGTTGATGGTTAGTCGAAAAGACGATACAAACATTGAAAGATATGCTTCGTGCTATCTTAGATTGAAGAGATTTTCTGGGAGAAGTATCATCCTTAGGTAGAATTTTCATACGATAACAACTTTCAGATTAGTATAGACATGTCACTGTATGAGGCACTATATGGTTGACCATGCCAGACGTCCCTTTGTTGGACTCTAGTGGGAGAAGGAAATCTCCTAGGGCCGTCAATATTAGTGGAAACTAGTGAACATATTAAGTATATACGAAACAGATTTAGGGAAACCTAGGATAAACATAAAAGTTATGCGGACCAATGTCGACAGAACCTTGATTTCAAGATAGGCGACATGGTCTATCTGAAAACCATAACTTTTCGGGATAGGGAAAAAACTTGTAATAGGGTAAGTTAGATATGAGGTATATAGGACCGTTTAGATTGTTTCTAGGATTGGGGCTGTAGCGCACAAGCTTGACTTGTTGGAAACGATGAATTCATTTCACAATGTATTTCATATGTCCCAACTTAAGAAATGGTTGACGGAACACGATGTGATATTTAGCCAAATACCTCATGTTCTTACAATCTTGGAAGCTTGACCTATTCAAATTCTAGATAAGATGGAAAAGCAGACCCATAAGAAAGTAACTAAAACAGTCTTAATACTTTGGGAATGCAACGGGTCTAAGGAAATGACCTGGAGGCAAAGGATAAGATTAAGTTAGATTACCCGGAGTGGTATGAGAGTCATATGGAGCTTGATGAGGATTCGAGGACAAATCCAAATCAGGTGAACGAGACTTATAACGCCCTCGGTCATGCCTAGGACCAGACAAACGTCCTATGGAAAAGCGTAGAAGAGGTTCAGACGAACCATCGACTCATATACTCCATAGGTGTTGTCAAGAGGTCAAGTCATGAGTTTGGGTAGCTCCTACGACCAGAATAAATCCCCACATATCTCAGTGAAAGTGTAGTCGGGTTAGGATTTGTGTAGGTAGTTGAGGTTAGCTCAGAGTGTAGTAGTCAGCTCGGACCAGCAAGGTGGCCAGCTCGACGAGCTCGATTAGCTGAGGCAGTCGAGTTTGGTATTAAGGTAGTTGGCGTCAGTCTGGCCATGATCGATGGTTTTGGTCGGTGGATTCGAGTGGTTAGGTGTTAGGGTGGTCCGAACTAGGTTATGATAGGTTAGGTGGTCTTAGCCTACGGGGTAGGATTGGTCTTTGGTGATTATGGGCGAAAAAGTAAGGGTGTTTGGGCGAAGGGACACAAGGCAAAAGCCGAATGGTCAAGAGTGTAACTCGCACCAATTTGTCCCTTGTTCATTGGTTCCCTCTCGACCAACTTTCCTTCCATATTTAAACCCCTTCCTCTTCCTCATTTGGCATAAGTCATTTAGAAAGAGAAAGCCATTTAGAAATCGTGATAGAGAGAGAGAGAGAGAAAGTTTGGCGAGACATGGAGAGAGGGTTAACCAGTGGTCGGTTGCAACTGAGTAGTCGACTCGGTTGGGTGAGTGGTCGGACGGTCTAGAGCGGTGGTCCGGCGAGGTGGTTAGGCGGTTTTCGGAAAGGACCAAAAGGGTGCCTTTGTCGTTTTTGATTTCTCTTCTCCATCTTATTCTCTCTATGGCTAAGGTGACATATGGTTAGAACTGCAGGGGTATGACTGACTGGTTCATGTTCATGGCCTTTGGGTCGATTAGGAGTTGTGTGTTGGATGATTGAGTGTTGCGAGTTGATACATGAGGCGTTGAACGAGTGTATTACCTTTGTTTGTGCATTCATGTAGATTACTCAAACTGATTATAAAGTCTATATATCCTAAGTATGGTCAAATGCTTGGGTGAAGGCAAACAGGTTGATCGGGTATGCAAGGAACTGGTCTAGAGAGCTGGCCGGTGGGAGGAATTCGCCAAGCCTTTCCCTTGCGGATGAACGATACCTAGAGGATATGAACCATGAGGCCAAGTGTTGAGTTGATCGATTGGACCATGAGTTTATTGTCGCTTAAAATATTTAGGATCATTAACATGTTAGAATAGATTTTTGAGACTAACCTTGTAGGTGGAATGATTTGCCTCACTAAGCAATTGTAGAGTTGCTTATGCTTCATTTAATGTGGCAAGTTCGAAGGTTGGTCCGGTTGACGCATGAAAGCGGTTGATGGACATGAGTGGTGTTTGGGTCATATAGGTTTACTATAGTATAGAATTGGTGGGACTACATTACAACAAACGTGTATCAAATCCTTATATGATTTTTACAATACGACTCTGTGGCTTACTTTACTTATGCGATTGTTTCATTAGATAAAGGAATGATTAGGTTAAAACTTCACTTGAGTATTGCAACTAAGCAGGACAAAAACTTAAAATATATCTTATTGGACTTGGATTGTCTATCGATTCGAGTCGTCTGAGTCGTTCCAGGCTAGTGTATGGATCAAATCTGTAGGAGATATGTTGCACCCATCTTCCAAGGCCCAAGAAACAGCAGGCCCGGACTACAAAGACTAAACGGTGTAGTTTTGGTCGGCTGTCAAATCAATGAAAGAGCCAAAACGACTAGCAGCCCGGTCGTTTTGGTCGAAGCCCATTTCTACCAAGGCCCAGGTGAGAATCGACTTAGGGCATCAACGACCAGTGGCCTATAAAAGGAAGATAAGTATCATTGGAGAAGGGAGAGAACACAGACCAGACGGCTAGATTTAGGGTTTCCAATATTTCTAGATATAGACTGCTTAGTACTCATTTTCCGATTGACCTAGTAAAGAAAATTGTTCCTTTCAAACAACCCATTAATCAGGCTCACTTCGTTTAGTCGTCCTTGAAGGGACTCACCGACGAATTCTGTCGGAGGTTTAGCAAATAGAATCTTACAAAAATTAGGTATTAAAGCGGTGCTATGCCAGCAAAGTCTACCAGTCACCTGTTATAGTTAAAATATAACAGTGCTCGTTCTCAAAATAGTACATGTAGAGTTAACATTGGTGATGCTATCTAATGCATCAAACCAAACCGAATAATCATCAATATCCAATTGGTTCTTTTATATTTTTGTATTCATAATATTCATATCAAACTGGAACTGAACCAAGAATAAAAACTCAAAATATAATCTATATACTTTGAAAATGTTATTTATATTTAGTTTTGGAATAATAAAATATTTGTTAATACAATTTAAAAACTGAATATTTATATTCTAAAATATCTAAAGTAGACTAAAATTAATTTATTCAAAATTACTTGAATATTTTAATACAAAAAATGACACAATAATTTTGCACAAACCATTAGAATTATTCAATATTTTAGTTTAAGACTTAAAACTATGAACAAACTTGTAAAATTCCTGTTATTACGAATTTTTTGGTCTTACTATTTGAACTAAACTAAAGATAAAAGAATCGAACCAAAAACGTACCAACTTTTACAAACATAATAGTTCTTTCATTTTTTAATCCAAAATATTAGAAAACTAATGAAATTGAACTAAACTGAATAATACGCTAATGCCCAAACATGGGGGTGATGTTGTGTTTAATAAAAAACTTATATCTTCATGGTTAAGCACAAAGTCTCCTCTCTCGTACAAGGCATGCTTTGTGTGTTTTCAATTTCTTTGTAAGGCTTCACCCAAAGACGGAATTTTCCTTTTAATATTTAAAATCTCGTTTTGTTGATTTGTTGAGTACAACTAAGATATTCAGTCTTTTCTTATCAAGAAAAGCTTGAAATATCCTTGATTTTATTGGCATGGAATTAGGGAATTCATTCTAAAACAAGCTTCATAATTGTTGCATCAAAATACCGGTTCTTCCATTTTCATTTCCATTTTACACAAGTCACTTAACTTACTTGGTATTTTTAATTTTATCATCCAAAATACCAGTTCTTCCATTTTCATTTCCATTTTACACAAGTCACTTAACTTACTTGGTATTTTTAATTTTATCATCCAAAATACCGGTTCTTCCATTTTCATACCCAAAACTATCAGAAAGCCGAAAAACAAATTGAAGTAAACCGAATACTTAAACGGCCAAACCTAGGTTAGGTGCGATGTTGTGTGATCAGAATTTTATGTCTTTGTGGTTAGGCACAAAGTCTCATCTCTCTTATACAAGGCATGCTTTGTATGTTTTCATTTTCTTTGTCAAGGCTTCACCCAAATCCTTAGATGGAATTTTCCTTTTAATAATTTAAATTTCGTTTTGTGATTTTGGTCATATTAACTAAGATATTAACAGTTTTCAGTCCTTTGAAGACATGCTTGAATTATCCTTTAATTCTATTGGCATCTAGTTAAGGTGCGACCGTGTGAGTGACACATTGTGCCGTTTTCGAACGAAAATAACAGCATGAAGTTCATTTGTCTGGCTGGGAAACGATGATAAACACTTGAAGCTAAGCTAACTAGGTTTTTGGTAAGTAGGATACCAAACACTTGAATCAAGCACTCTTGTCGATACTTCCCAAGTCACACACCGCCATGGCCACCGCTTCAATCTTCTCCACCGTCAACACAGAAGTGAAACATCTCTTTAAGTCCTCTTTTCCGATCATCGGCAAGCCATCTCCTTCAAATACCACCTCCGTCAGATCCTCGGTTTCATTCTCACGGAAAACCCTAAACCCGATCCGATACTCTTCATCTCCCGCCGACCACACTCCCGCCGCCGCCGTCACTTCGCCCACCGTGGAAGGAATCACCACCCGATCGAAAACCTCCTTGAAATCCCGTCTCCATGGAGGAGAAACTCTTTACGGCATGTTCTTACTCTCCTTCTCGCCGACATTAGCCGAGATCGCTGCTCACTCCGGGTACGACTACGTCGTCGTTGACATCGAACACGGTCACGGCGGCATACCGGAAGCTCTAGACTGCATCCGAGCGCTTAACGCCGCCGGTGTAGCTGCCGTTCTTCGCTTACCGGAGAACTGTCCTACCTGGGCCAAAAAGGCCTTAGATCTAGGCCCACAGGGGATCATGTTCCCGATGATCGAATCTCGCAAGGACGCGACCAAAGCGGTGTCGTATTGCCGGTTTCCTCCCGAGGGGATCCGTGGATCGGCGCACACGGTGGTGCGAGCGTCCAAGTACGGAATCGACGAAGGGTATTTAGGTAATTACACTGACGAGTTACTGATCATGTGCCAGGTGGAGTCAGCCGAAGGAGTGAAGAAAGCCGATGAAATCGCAGCCGTCGATGGTGTTGACTGCGTGCAAATGGGACCGTTGGATCTGAGCGCGAGCATGGGGTACTTGTGGGACCCAGGGCATAAGAAAGTGAGAGAGATGATGAGGAGAGCGGAGAAGGCGGTGCTGACGTCAGATCCAGCGAAAGGTGGGGCCTACTTGTCGGGCTTCGCGATGCCGCACGACGGACCCGCCGCGATCCGGGAACGTGGTTACAATATGGTGGCCGGAGCTGTGGATATAGGGCTGTTCAGGAACGCGGCTGTGGAAGACGTGAGGAGATTCAAGATGGGTCTGGTCAACGAATCGGACGGTGAGGATTCGTTGGAGAACGGGAAGGATGTTGACGATGAGAAGTACTGGAGCGAATGAGCATGTAATTCCGTAACAGTTCCTTGAAAATAAAATGTGATTTTGCGTTTTACAATGTTTCGTTAATGTTATTGGGTCAGTGTTTTTATCAGAATCAGGTCACAAATGTTAAACACCTTCATTAAAGAACATGATCACGGTCGTTAAGATCATCATTGACTGCAACTTCAGCGTTCTATATCCATAAAGCTGAGACTTTTGGCTCTAATTTTCTTTTCCAACTAAGCTGTATTGTATTTAGTCAAGCGTAACTGGTTAAATGTATCTGTTAGACCCTCTACAATCCTTCCAACACCCATTTAATTTTCAAAACTTTTTTCTTTAATATTCCACATTATCTTAATTATTCAACATTATCTTAATTATTCAACATTCATTTTATTTTTAACTTTAATGATAGTTTGTATAACAAAATTTAACACCATACCCCACTATTTTGAATACATACTTTTTATCTTTTACAAAATAATAAATATATATTAATCATATTGTGCTTGTAATTAACTTAAAAACTAAAATAATATAATTTTTTATAATTTTAAGAGCTATTTATGTAGGAAATACGGAAAAATTTTCGAAACATTTTCCTCATCCCTTAGAGTGAGATGAAGTGTTTGAAAAAAAATATTTCGTCATTGATCCATAATGTAAACGGAAAATTATAATTTGGAACATATGATGGTTTTGAAGAAATTTAATGGAAACTATAATTTGATATATTTTGGAATTGATTAGTTGTTTGAAACTGATAACCATTGAGAATTTGGTAATTAGACTATAATCTGGTATATCCAACTAAGCTGTATTGAGTCAAGCGTAATTGGTTAAATGTATCGGTTAAACGGTGTACAATCCGTCCAACACCCACTTCATTTTCAAATCTCTTTATTTTTATTAATATTCTACATCATATTCTCTATCTTCATACTAATTATTCAACTTCAATTTCATTTTTAATCTTTACAATAGTTTATTAGTTTGTTTAATAAAATGCAACACCCCATTCATCTTTTTTTAATTCGTTCTTTTATCTTTTATAATATAATAAATATATATTAACAATATTTTAATTATAATGTGACCATGAGTGTAAAATATGCGAAAAAATTAAAATATTGTTTTTAATAATTATAAAAGATATCTGTGTAGAAAATTCGGAAAATTCAGTTACTCCATTATTCAGAACATTTTAATCAACACTTGGAGTGAGATGAAATGTTTGAGAAAAATATTGCATCGTCAGTTCATAATGTTAAGGATAATTTGAAAAAATTGATGTAGGAAGAAATTTGACAGAAAAACCATAATTTAGTTTATTTTGAAGTTGGTTGGAAATTTGATTTTAAAATTAATAAATATTGAGAATTTGGTAGTTAAACAAAAAAATAGAAGAATTTTGGATGTTATAAGAATTATTATTGGGATTCATTTAACAAAACAAGGTTTAAAACATTAAAATAGTTGATTATAAGGAAAATGAACTTTTTTGTATTCAAATAAAATAGAATAATCTCTATTTATAGATTACAAAATTTACTAATTTTTTATAAAATTTCAATATTTTAAAATTTTTTATTATATAATAAACGAGTTTGAATTATTAGGTGGGGATAATATATATATGCACAATCAATGAAAACACAATATTTAAATCATCAAGATTTAAAATGGAAAAACATTTATCCGCATAAGGCACACATGCTGACATGCATCCAAAATTTCTCCTATTCAAGTGGCACTACGTGGCTAAGCTGGGCTTAAAGAAATGAGCTGTTGAAACTTTACAACTCGGTTGAAACCACCGAAATATGTTATAAAATTTCAACATCCTTATTGTTAAATATTCAACAGTTGAATAAAAAACCAACACCCCTATTGTGGGTGATCTTATATATTAAAAGAGAAAAGAGAGAATCTTGAGTAAACAACTTTGCATTAGTAATTATTCACAAAGAACAACATCACCAAATTACATAGATGTTAATATAAACTGAGATGTGACAAACACTATGAGAAAAAAGAGTTCAATGTATCAAAAAACAGAAGTAGTAGTACCCGAACAATGTCTTTGAGCATGAATCTCTCAGATTTAACATCAACCACCAAACTAACCACTAAAATTAATAACTGACCTTAGTAATTCAACAAATGGACTAATGGAATTCTCATGACAAAACATGTTTACATTCTAAAATTCTTACCTTAACCTCCAAAACATTTTTTAACTAAGACCAAGTTGATTCTCCTAGTCACGGCTGTGACTTACTGGAGACTGTGGTGGTTCTGGTGGTGATTTGGTGATGATTCCAGCGAAGTGGTTCCGGAGACGATTTCCGGCAAAGCTTTTCATGGTAATTAAGGATGCTTGCGAGCTCTGTTTGAGGTATGGTTGGTGGCTATGTAGGTATTAGAATTAGTGATTTGCAAGCATATTTGGAAAAGTAACTTTCTCAATTTACGTTTAAATTTCAAAACAATAATGAATAAATTCTAATTAGTCTAATTGTTTATCAGTGGTATTAGTTTGTAAGTAAAGATATATTAGCTATTTAGTTAGGACAAAACGTAAATGTATGGTTAGCTAAGATGAAGGGTAGAAGAGATATAAAGAACATGGCATATATGTGCTACAGGCAAAATGTGTATAATTAGAAAGTAAAAATGTATATTTAGATGTAATTTTCTCATTTTGCAAAAATGGATTGTGCAGATTTATTTAAGATGTTTGAAAACATCGTGGACTGGTCTAAGTTCAAAATGAATTTTAGATTATTTTTCTAGCTTAGAGCACATCTTTTGATAGAGCTTCAACAAAGTTTGTTAGTGTTGTTTGTGTCTGTGTTAAGGCTTCAAAAAATGTTTTTTCACTGTTACATTAGAACGGACATAATTGCCACAAAATGTTAACACTTTCATAAATCACGGTCGTTAGCTCATCACAGACTGCAATTCCAAAGGTATCCAACAAAGCTTAGGCTATTCACTCTAATTTTTTCTTTCAATTCAACTAAGCTGTGATTGAGTCAACCGCCATTGGTTCGTTATCTGTCTCCATTGTTGAAGCTCTTGGTGGTGATGGTGGTTGCACATCTACGTCAGGGTATGATGCCTTAAACCGAGCTCGAAGACCTTCGTTTATTAACCGGACTCCACTAAGCTGGTTCCCAAGTGACAACCATCTACAGACCCAAAAGACTCACAACCACCACAAAATCAGCAAACAAGTCATGACTGTCTCTACTAATCATATGCCAATAAGTAGTAATAAACTTTACCCGGCATGAGCATTGTGCATACGGGCAAATAACTCTAGCTTCCTTGCTCTTGGCATGATCCTCTCTAACATTGCATACATCTGGTGAGGAAACAAACTCGTTGAATCATTTTTCACAAGAAGAATCCAAAGTCATATACAACAGATTACTATGGACAAACCTCGTCTGGCTTCCGACTTGTCTCTCTAACCTCTGCAACAATCACATCCGTGTCAATGTTTCTGTTGACTTCTGGGTTTCCTTTGATTCCTACCAGACAATGCTCTTTGCTATGGTTGAGCCAGTGACCTGTTCTTCCTGTTCGTATAATACGTTGAAGCTGATTCGTCTTCACCCATATGATCTCTTCCACTCGCTTGTATCCCCAATGCTCCAAACTTTACCAAAAAGCAAAACAATAAAGAAACTTCCAAGTAAAAAGGGAAATAATATGCCGAGAATTTTCAAAGTACCATTCGCGGCCTAGCTCCATGGCACGACCGGTGACCCAGAGAAAAATCAAACCATCAGTCTGCAACGAGGGAACATTGAGTGAGCGCATCTCGTCATCAGCCATTGTTCCATATGGAAGTTCCATGTGAATGTCCCACGGTGGATCCGCCATAACAACTCCAAAAGTTCCCAAAATGTCCATTCTAAAGTTACGGATGTCGCAGTTAATCCATTGTGCCTCACCAAGTTCAGCTTCAGAACAGTAGTCAGCACGTAGAGGCTTTAGTGCCTTATCTGGACTAGCCATCATAGCGTCAGCCATGTCAAGCTCGTAATGCACGTATTTGCAAGTCTGTCCAAATCCAAAAAAACAAAAAATTCATTGCTCAAATACCATTTATCTAATGAGATGAACCGAAGTTATCAGATAACATGGTTAAAGAGTTACCTTCATGTGACGACAAGTATCGAGAAAGGAACAATCTCCTAGGCTGACGTCGGTATGTGAAGCGATTAGTCGACGAAAATGTCTCTGGAAACACATTAAGCATATATCGGCCAAACATCATAGACATAGTAAAACGTGAAGTTGAGTTTGTTCAAACCTTGTTGCAGGCAAAGTGGGCACCACACTGAAGACGGCAATCCTCTTTAGTTAAATACCTACAGTAATACTTAACCTGTGATCCTCCTTTGCTTTTAAACTGTGCAGAGCATAAAAATACACCAGTCATTCACAAGAACCAAGTTTTTTAAATCAAAATATGCGTTAAAACTAAGAAACGTAAACATCTAGACGAGTTGAGGCAAGTCACAACAAACACACAAGTTTTGAGAAGAGAGATCTTTGCTTTCCCTACATCAAGACTGAAACTAGAAATTAGAAACCCACATATTAAAAACTTTAAAACCACACTGAGAGACAAAACACATAAGTACTTTATGCAAAACTAGAGAGGGTAGATGCTACGAAGATGAACAAGTCAAAAGCATAAAGCATGTAGATCTCATAAAGGTAATAATTTTCAGCAGAAAGCTCCTTGCAACCAAAACCTCTGAGCCACATTAAACAGAATCCATAACTATCATCACCCAAACTGAAGAAACAAGCATCTCAGCTATATAGTTCTTTGCTTTTCACCTTGTAGTAAATCCAACACAATGCTGAGAACTCCGATTCTTGAGAACTAACCATTCATCCAAATTATTTTAAACTATTCACATTCAAGTAGAGAAACACAAATGGAGTAGTATTTTCTCCATGTAATATTGATAACAAAATACTTAGAATCATAATTGTTCATAGGTAATCTAGTCCACCTTAAGACAGCTTTGGATCAACATAACTTATCAAATCAGTTATGAGCAATACTATGTTCTTCCTCAATCACATTCTACAAAAAGCATACCACTCTAACTACCTAAAGAGCGCTTACCTTAGCAGCAGTAGCGGCTTCTTTGGCGGTAGGACGGTGAATGAGATCAAGCAACTCCTCACCAGCCCTGGACTGTTGCTTCTCCTTATAAGACTTCTTGCTCAGAAGAGCCTCCACGTCTTTCAAATCATCATCCTCACTTCTAACCTTCTGATTCACCGGCACTGGCAAAGGCAATGGCAAAGGAAACGGTGGTGGCCTACCCATCATCCCCATTGGATGATGCATCCCCATCATTGGTGCATTCATCATCGGCCACATCTCGGGTCTAGGAAAATTACCCGACCCGGAAACCCCAAACCCGGAGACTGTGGAGCTATTAGGGGCTCCCACGACCCGACCCGGTTCGTTAAAACTCTCAGGAAGCTCTTTGAGCAACCTGGTTCGATCAATAGCCAAGACCATGATTCGAGCCATCCCATTCACCTCGAACTCCCCCAACTCAACGGAACCGTTATCTTCAGCTATCGACTTAAGAGCAGTCTCCACCGCTTGAATCGCACCGCACTCTCCGCCTAAGTCACGCAACGCTGCTTTCTCCGCCGGTCTCGCGTTCTGGTCATTCTCAAGCTTCCTGGCCACACTCGAAGAATCAGTCGCGGACCAAGGTACTCGCTGGAGCAAACACTCAGCCACCATTGCTCTCACGAGTGCCATGGGACTCCCACTCGATCCATCTCCTTCGGGGAGAGAGGCGGAATCGATAAGCATCGGTTTGGAGTCGTAGCCATGTTGGGTTTCTGATTTAACGACTGGATGGTGGTTCTTGGGTTCGGGTAAAGGAGGTGTTGCGACGAAAGGTCGTTTGGTGAAGGACGAGATGAGGCGGAGAGAGAGATCGAGCGATGGGACTATGTCGGGGACTACGGATTGGAGCGAGGAGAGGAGATCTAAGTGTGCGTTGTGTTGGGTTCGGATACGATTCTCTAATCGAGCTCTCATGTCTTTGACGGTGGTGATGGTGGCGTCATCGTTTCGCTCCGGTTCAGTTTCCATTGCTCCGACAAAGCTTCAGAAACCAATGAAGCAGAGTCTGAAGCTTAAAAGGTTAAAATGGGTTTAGCGGAAAACGATGTCGTAATGGTATGGATCTTGTCTACTCTTAGGTCAAACAATGGGTCAGGTGTGAGTGAACGCTCAATTTCTCTTGTTTGCGAGTTACTCCTTCCGTTTTAATTTACTTGTCGTTTATGCACATTGATTAAAAAAATATTTAATTTTACATATTTTCTAGATAAAAATATTATTATCTATACAGCTAACCACATTTCAACCAATGAAAAAATAGAATAATAGATAAAATTAATAAATTTTGCATTGAAATTATAAAACGACACTTATTTTGAAACAAAAAAAATTTCAACAACTACAAATATATCGGAGGGAGTATTTACTTGTAAAATTTATATGTTTGGTAGGTCCACAGAACTGGTCCAAACATTGAAAAGATGGTTGTGTTGGAAAAATGATTACTACATGAAATCTCTACTAATCAGTTTGTTTACAGGCAGGTACAAAAGATCTTGTTACGATAATAATCAGCATATTCTTCATAGGTTTTAAGATGGAAGAGTCTATAAGTATTGAAGAAAATATAGATTCTTTCAGAAACTTGTTGATGATCTCACTAACTTAAACATTCAGATAAGTAGTGAGGATAAGACATTTCAGCTCCTAGCAAATGTTGTGTTACTCATTACACTATAGTTTATTGATTTTAAATCACTTTTATCTAAAGTACACAAACTTTAACTGTTGTGTTAATCACTACACTATAGTTTATTGATTTTAAATCACTTTTATCTAAAGTACACAAACTTTAACTGTTGTGTTACTTCAAAAGGATTAGTCTCGAACTAGAGATTCTCTCCTTCGTACAACCCGTTTACTTATTATTACATTTGGTTGTATTGTAGGTTATTTGTGTGGATTCAACCACAAGTTAGTTATCTCCTCTTGGTAAATAAGGGTGAGTTCCTATTGTGTGGGTGAAGGAGATTCAGTCACAAGTTGATTAAATTCAACATGGTCAAAAACAAATAATAGAATAAAAATCAAACCAAATTGTTGAATACTTTCCAATTTGTACACATCAATCTCACATTGTATATGAGAGAAGGAGAGAAATAAACTATATGCACCAAATGCACCAGCGAACCTTTAGCATTGAAAAGGCCTTTTGCCATTTCCTGATCGGATAGAGTCGCAAACGCTTTTTTACGTATAAAGTGGGCAACCTTCGACAACAATACCAGACGCGGTTGGACACGAGGCCAAAGGACAACCATCAAGCTCATTTCCCCACCAATCCAAACTCACATTCTCAAGTCCCAAACACATATACAGCAAAACACCCATAAATGCTAATCCAGCATCCAGTGCTCCTGACAATACATAATTATACCTCTGCCATAGATGTGGCCTGTATCTAAACACAACAAATCCTGATAAAAATCCTGCAAGAAGCCATGTTGTGTAGTTAACAGCTGTTGCGGGTGGCATCGAGCTTATTGCACTAATAAGAACCGGCATGTTTATAAGCTTGATCCACTGCTGTCTAGGGAACATCCTTGAGGCTAACCATACGAGAATTGGAGCAATAGCGCCCACGAGGAAGAACCAGTTAACAGATTTGTATAAACCAAGATCTCCAAATATTCTACGTGGTCCTATAAGTCCCCATATCACAGATGCATCGTAGAAGACTTTATCGCCTGGACATGTCCAAACCGAGTTAGAATCACATATGTTGGGGATAGTCTCCATTAGCCACCAAGCCGTTACGAGGTACACCAAACATGATAAAAGTGTTCCAACAATCTAAAATTGATCATTTATGTGTGAGTTATAAATTAAAACCATAAGAAGTGGTATGAAGTAGTTGAAAATAGAGAGTGTAACCTGTGCCATGAACATGTTTCTAGGTGGAATCTTCATGTAATGACCAAGTTTGAAGTCTTGAAGAAATAAGACAGCTTGTTTCATGCTTATGTATCCATATACTTTAAAGCACATATTTGCGACTGGGTATCCTGGATAGATATATCCAATGATATATAATGTAATAATGTTCAGTCCTGGAGCCTACAAAATATTTAATGTATCCAAAGAAATTGATATCAAGATCATCTTTTAGAATGTGCAAATGGTGTATTTGCACTTAACATTTGAAAAGCCTTTGACTATAACATTTAGTCGATTTATATTAGTTATCGGTCTTACCTGGTTGGTGATAGCTGTGAGGATACCAATAGGAAGTGTAAAGATAATGGCAACTGTACATGCCAAGAGAACACCCCACCATGGTAACTGAAGTTGGTCTATGTAATACTCACAAGCAAAGATTGTGACACTAATATTTATAACGAGAATGCACCAAAACCACCACTCTGGGACTTCCGTGTACCTTCTCATCAGCCTCGTGTGTACGTCTATTTTCTTCTCTTTAAAACTCTGTTTGCTTTGCTCCCATATCTCCCTGAAAAAAAATGTTTGAAAATATTTGCATAACCAAGCAAATAAGAACCATTCATGTCTCAATTACAAACATATACAAATAATTTAATAAGAAAACGATTTGATACATATATATGTAATACTGTTTGAGATTATACCTTCCATGGAAGAGAGCAACGTGCACGATGGTAGCGCTTAGAGCGGCAAAGCCAATACCATAACTAATGGCGAAGAAAGTGCTAAGATACAAAGGGCCTTCACGTTCGTAAGCTTGAAGGTCAAGGTGGAACTTAGAGTCTATAATTGATGTGATATTGTACTTTGCACCTTCGCTTGTAAAAAGAGAGCTCGAATATAAAGGAAAGGTTTTAGCCTTAAACACATCAAGCCAATAGCATAAAGGTACCACGACGTATATCGCCAGCACAAATCCTACACCCACATTAGCTGTTGCGAACCTGTTAAAAACAAATGCATAGTTGTTGTAATACCAAACTAAATTGAATCTAAACCAAGACTAAACCAGGGATTCAGGCATTTGATTCTTCGGTTTGGTTTTCTTTTTATGTCATTTTGAGAACTGATGATCAAATTGGATGTAAAAGTTCTTTGTTTGGTTTTACTTTTGAAAACTTTGTCCCATTGGTTCCGGTTTGGATTAATAGTGACAAATTACGTTTGACTAATTTAATGTAGCAAAATATATTTTCAATACTATGCTTCGGAGAAATTTGAATCTCTTCGGTTCAAGTTTGGTTTTAGTTTGATTTGTTTGATATTAGAAATCAGTAAACCGATCGGGTTATAAACAAAATTCGGTTTATTTAGTCTCACTGGAATGAGTTGGGACTAACCATGGACTAGCAAGTGGGCTACCCAAGTAAGAGGAAATGGTTGACCAGTCGAGTCCTATGGCTCCAACACCTAACCCGTGAAGACCCGACCCGATCTGTTGGGCCATGACTGACGTTGGAAAGAACCAGCAAATCCACGACAATGACGTCAACATTTGAAACAAGTATCCTGGAAACACATAATACGCGAAACTGCAGACAAATGCTATCACGAAGAACTGTGTACGTGTTAGGCCACCTTTGGTCCGTTCTTCTTTCTCATGCAACGCTCTGTCATTTTAACCAACCAGAAATCAATTTATATTACGATTTACTGACACAATTTACAAATGATTGGTCGATGAAAATATCATTTACTTTTTTTTTGGTGGAAAACAAATATCATATACTAGCACAGCTTAAACCACATATATAAGATTAATATATTTACATCAATTATAATTATTGTCTTAGAAATCAAGCAAGTACAAAAATGTCACTATTGAAAGACGTCATATGCTTCTTGAATATTCTATCTTCTTCTTCTATTAATTGCACTAGCACGTGTCAATTGTATTTTGCTATTTTATATTATAAAGTTGCATTTAGTGGTTGTAATGCCTTTACTGTACTGCTTTAAAAGTTAATGGAAAAAAAAAGACGTCATATGATTCTACTTTTCGAAGACGTCCAATACAAGTAGACAACATATAACGTAAAAATTGGATCCATGTGCTTTTACATTAATAATATGTCAGTCATGTTTAGTCAACTAATTTTTTTAAAAAGTTTTAAACTAATTTTATTTACTTTGCGAAAACGACATGCATGCCCAAATGATAATCTCGTGATAAAAATATTTACCCCTATAGTATTTCGAAGTTGTTAAGTTGACAATTCAATTTTATTTGTTTTGTAGTATTCATAATTCATAAATATAAAGTATTAGTGAGTATGTGGGAATTGGATATATGATCTAGCATTTACTATGATAATTCACAACTTTAATACATGCCACAATCATTTAAGTGAAATGGCATCTCCACTGACATTTGGAAACACAGTTAGTTCCTGTTGGTTTTGTTTTGTATAAAGAAAATATCGAAATCTCAGAGCGAAACGTGAGAAACACTCAAGTGTATTTACCCAAAGAGTGAAACTTGAACAAGATTCGCCGGCCACCACATCTCCGCCGGTTCAACAAGATATTTCCTGAATATTCCAGCCCAACCAAACCCTAAAACCTAAAAATAAATCACACTCTTGAATCAATGATCCAATTCAAAACTTAAATTATTTTCTTTTTATAAATAAAAGCTGAAAATACGAACTTGGGTGGTAACGATAACAATGAAAGAGACGAAGAAGGTTATGTTCTTCATATAAAACGCTTTCACAACGGTGACGACGTGAATGGCGTAAACAGATCCAGCTCCAGCATTAGCGAAAATAGTGATCAACACATGCTCTTTCACATTAAATGGACCTGAAAAATAAATCAAAACATACCAACTTTCATATCACCTAACCAACGTCGATTAATGATTGATCCATTGTGAGATTTAAGGCTGGCCTGTCCTCGACATACAGAAACAAAACATTGACTTTAACTAAAATTTAAGTAGGTTATATGTATAAATCATTTGGTCTATAAATTAATATAAAATTATATATATTGATTATTTAAATATTTTTTTTTTTTTGGTCCAACTGATTATTTAAATTTTAGCTCATAAATTTCAATGCCGGGTCCTAGTGATATTTTGGATTTAAATGATATATATTTATCTACCTGGATTCAACGTGAATTCCCATTTTGACCCTTGGAGGTAGACTCTGTCGGAGATTTTAGCCGCCATGAGACGACCAAGAGGTACGACGGCGATCTGGGCGGAGATGGCGGAGATTGTGAGAGGCTCTCTTCTGTACCAGAAGAATTGGTTGAGAAACGACAAGAGGATGCAAGAGAGAGTTCCTAAGACCCACATGCGGAATGTTAGGACAGGTAACGAAGGGTCGTCTGTTGTCTGAACGGTGAGTGCTACTTCTCGTATTGGAGAGTTCTCTTCTTCTTCTTCTCCTTCCTCGTTGCTTGAGATTGGTAAACAGAGATCCTCTGCTTCCTCTATGGTTTCGCATGATGAAGATGATGAGGGGTTTTTCAGATCTTTGACTTTTGTTACTGTAACGAAATGATTGTTAGTAAGCAACTGAAATTATACTGAAAATAATATAAGAAGTGAGGATTATAATTACATAGAGGAAGAACTTGTTCTGATTCTTCCATGGCTGTGTAATTCTTCTTGTTCTTGCTTTGTTTCTTCTTGTTTTTATTTTTGTTTCTTCAATAAATTGACATTCAAATCTAACAGGCTGTCTATGTTCTAGTCTTCTTCACGTCTTGTGAAAGAGTTATGTCATTTTAAAATGGAAATATCTATATTACAAAAATTATTACAACTTGCTTTATTTTTTTGCAAAATTATATTAATTCAATAGCGTTACGTTGGAAACGTGATATATACTATGGTCATCCAAAAACTCCATGATGCATACTAGTATTCTTCTTTATTTGGTGTTAGACAGCTAGTTTGTTTTTCCAATAAATTCCATTTAATATTAGCACAAACATTTTTCTCCTTCAACCAACATTTTTTTTTTTTGCATAAGACATTTTGTGTCGTTGTATAAAACTAACAGAGATTCTGCATTAATATCGACTCCTTAAGCCTATCATGCTTTATCTTCTGTCTTTTTTTTTTGCCAAAATATCATGTTTGGTTTTAGTGAGTTTCAGTCATTTTTGATGTCCATATTGGATATTTAATGCAATTAATAGTTTTTAGTATGCAATATATCTGAATAACTGATAAAAAGAATGCCTTTGTGAAAAGGGATAATGTGAAAAATACTCTACTAATAATTTAAAATTTGAAAATTACACCTTATCTTTAATTTTTTGAAAATTATACTTTATTCTATATGAAAATACATTTTATATCTTTACAAAAATCTATGTTGAAATAAATATGTTATTTTACTATTTTAGAATTTTAGAATAATAATAGTATTATGAAATAAATAATTATGGTGCTTGTGATTACAAACATATTCATTCCACTCTCCAAAACTCCATGCTATATGCATCATGATCTTTCTTAAAAAAAGAACAAAACACAAGCAGAATTAGAAGCCTAAATCTGATTTTGAAATCACAAAACATCAATTTTAATTTTATAATAACCTTAAGAGAACTATAAAAAAGTGATAAGTTAAAGTTCCACAGATCAAATTTATGTTTGAAGAGAAAGAGACAATGCAGACAATAATAGAAAATGAAAATTTCCAAAATCGAGTTACACTTAAGAAATATGTGAATGGAAAGACGAAGAAACTATGGAACAAGAGAAAAAAGCTTTGCAAAAATGGAGAATAAATAAAACCAGGACCTCGTAGTCCAGTGGTACTACCTTTTTGAGGAGGAGAGGTCGGCTGTTCGACTCGCGGGGAGGGGAAGGCGTGCCCAAGATCGTAAAAGGTACATGCAAAGCCTGGTGCCGGGCCTAGGTGGTGGGGCGTAAGCCCAATACTTGGTTAAACAAAAAAAAATGGAGAATAAAAGACCATGGAGAATAAGACGTACGCAAGAGACAACGTTTCTTTTATATATATATATATATATATATATATATAACTAAAAAGATATTGTGTAGATAATATTAAGATATTTCTTAAAAAAAATTTATTCCTTTTTAAAACTGTTTAGTAAATAAACTATGATGACAAATAATTAATAATGATATTAAATATTCATATAGGATAATTTAGTAAATTCATATATATAAAAGTGTACTTTTCAAAAGATCAAATACTTATGTAGTTTTCAAATTAGAATCTTACATAAGTGTATTTTTCCAAATTTTCTCTTGGGAAAAATAGAATTATTATTATTACTCATGTAAAATCCTAATTCTTTGTAGGTATGAAAATTTCTACTCACTATTAAAAGTTAATTGGAGCAGAACAAGATATTCTAAATCCTCATAATTGTAAATGGAGAGGGGAGAATCCAACCAAAAAGAAGAATCTCATTTCTTCTCGGAATTTAGTATGCCCACTCCCATATTGCCACGAAGGCGGATCGAATACCTTTCATGTCCTTTTCTTACCGCTTTCATTTATTATTCTAAATTAATATCAAGAATCTTTTTTTTTGTCAAAATTTGAAGAATCTTTTTTTCTCAACAGTTTCTTTCTTATCCATCACCTCGTTGTTTATCTCAATGATATAGGAGTATTACATCTATTCTTTCTCCAAGAACCATTTAAGTTTCTTGCATCATGTAGTTTGAGATTTCTGTACCTTTTTAATACTCTCTGTTTTTTTTTTGTTTAACGTTTTAACTTGTATAGATAAATTAAAAAAATATTTAATTTTGTATATTTTCTAAACAAAAACAACATTACATTCAACTATATTTCAACTAATAAAAAATAAACTATAGAATATAAGAGTCATATAGATGTAAAGTTAGTTAATTTTCTCTTAATTTCAAAACGCGTATAATATGAAACAAAAAGTTTTATCTAAAACATCATTTATTAGAAAACAAAAGGAGTAGTTCTAAATCACTTGAAGTTGATCAATGCTTTTCGCGGCAATTATCACATAGATGAGTTTAATGTTTAAGATTTTTTTTAATTTTTTTGAATGTCAAATTATTTTTTGTTAGATTGTACTTATATATTTGTCATTGTCCTTTTTGACATGATTAGTTTAAATTCTGCTAATGTGGCTATGTCCTTATTTTATTTTGGCTGTGAAATTTTCGGGTAGTTCTTTTAAATAGCTATTTTTAAGTTTTTGTCACAAAAAAACTCTAAAAATGACAAGAATAACTCTTTTTTTTGTTTTTTTTTTCATATTTATTTTTGATTTTTTAAATTTTAAATTCACCTCTAAAACTCCATCTTATAACTCTAAATCATAGTCTAGATTAGTTAACCCTAGGAGTATAAGTGTATATTTACACCTTTTAATAAAACTTGTTTTTATCATTTTTCTTTTTAAAATCTATTTTTATGACAAATTTTTTTTTGTTAGGGCTACACTAGGGTATTTCTCAGTTTTTTTTTCTGTATTGGTTTTATTTATAGTCATATAATTTAGTGTGTTTCCTGTTTTTTTTATATTGTTTACCTCTTTTATAGTGTTTGATTATAAAGTTTTTAATCTTATATGAGTTTTGATTTTTGACTTCATGTCGTTTTATTCATTGACCATGTTACAAGAAATGTCTTTCACATTTCTTTGGATAAAATAAGTTTAATTTTTTTGTTCGTATCATGCATACAAAGTTCTTTTTCTATTTGTAGCATTATAAAATGTGGCATTTGTTTATCAGGTTGTTGTAGTCCCGACTCCCGCATAAACTTGTTTTCATATTTCATATTTCATATTTCATATTGTCCAATGTTACACGTTAGTCTGGTTATTCTAACTCCGTAAATGGATCTTTATTTGCCTTGAGCGTTGATTTCCTTTTTTTATCATCCAAACTTGTCCAAATATGCCTTTTCGGTCTCTATATATATTTTTTTATATTTGGACCTAAAAATAACCTAAAATAGATTTTAAGAACATATAATAAATATTAAAAACATATAGACTATGGGTAAAAATAGATAAAATTCAGGGTATATCAATTTCTACAAACTTATCATTTTGTTTGTCTTCAAGCAAAGAACATCTTTGAAAAAGATTTGAAAATGTACGGATTTACAAAATCTTTAACTTATTACCATCACTTCTACTATATTGCAATCCACATCAAATAAATGTTAACCTCATAGATACTTTATATACCATATTCTAGCTTAGCAATCAAATCCATTCTACCAGCAACTTAACTAATTTTGTCTGACTCGCCCTTCTACTAACCTCATTTCTTATATATAAAAAAGTGGATGCTTTACCTCGGGAGTACCAATCCAATGACACATTGACTCTTACTTAAGCAAGTTTCTTAACACACATGCAATTTTCTCTGATCACTTTTCTCTCTCTCTTCTCATTTCTTCTCGATCAATGTATCCTTTCATTGAAGAGTATCATTTTTTTGACTGATATAGTTTGGACAGACTTCCATGAATCAAGCTCTAAGGTTTTTACTACTAGATCTGGTTCACTTCTTTTTGACTTTTATCTTTTTCTAGAATCATATGAATCAAACTTTAATGGTTGTAGCCACCAAATCATGCTCGAATTCTTTTTAATCTGAAGGGGAGAAAGAGGAGAACCACAAAAACACATACTTTTATGTTCCAAACTTGCAAGGGGAATCAGATCCACTGTATACCAAGTCCTACGACAAGTAAATAAAATCAAATTAGGTTGGACGTTAGCTTTAGTTCTTTCAAACATTCTCAGCAAGTGTAGATGTGACTGGTAGGTGATCCACTTCGGTATCTATAGTACATTGTGTAGTCAGTAAGTCTAAGAATGGTGCTATAGAGTGGTTAGATAATAGGTAAAAAAATTAAAATGATCATAATCCCATTCTTAAATCTATAATTTTTAATTAAAAACCATAAATATAAAACTCAAAACAAAACACAATATCTGTAAATGTCTCCCAGACTTAAACAACACTGTCTCCAGTGTTATACAGTCTCAGATTGGTGGGAAAATAAATCATAAGTACAAAATTTAACAAGAAAAATGGTATACCTACCTTCTGATATGAGTGTAGATCGATATAGTTAAGTGGTGATCGATGCTCGGGATAATCTATCGAGCGACTCCGATCGGTTATCGTGAATCGATGATCGGGATGCTCTATCAAGCGACACCGGTTGGTTGTCGTCGATCGATATTGGTCTATCAACTCATCTTTCTCAGATATTTTTTGCCTTATAATAAAATAAACACAAAGTTAAATAAAAACGAATTTAAGACTTACTAAATGTGTTGCCTCCCATCAAGCGTTTGTTTATAGTCTATAGCTTGACGTTTTGATGCTCTGAATTAGTAAGGGAGTAAAGGACACTTGTAGGAAAACAATTATCCACATCTTCTATGCTTATCTCGAACCATGTTCCTACAAAGCTTCTGATGGCTTCATCACCTCTGATTCTATACTCATGTTGTCTCTAGATAATCTCATGTGTATGATCCACTTTCAGCTGTAGCTCTTCCATAAATATGTTGATTCATCCAATGTTGTTGTTGAGAGGGAAATAGATTGGATCAATCTTCTTGTAGAACTCATCAAACATATGCTCTTGAGCTCTGCAGATGTCAACTTTCATCTCTTCAGTTTGCTATTTCTTATAGATCTTAGGTGCTGGCCGACATAGAGGTGCAAGGTGGGCTCCAGGCATCTGAAAACATCCATCATACTCTGCTAGACTCAAATAACAACCTCCCTTACTATCTGCCATCTCAAGTATTTCTCTCATATCCTCTTTGAAACATTGATGATCCTTCCATCCTCAGCCTGTACATTACCCTCTTCATCTCTGCTAACTCCAACTTCATCTAGTGAAAGGACATTTTCTGGTTGTCTAAATCTTCTTGATCGAGGATGGGTGGCTGATGGTGCAGTGTAGAAACGTATGGATTGTGGAATTTGCGACATGTTGATCGATGGCGGGTTTCAGTTGTCGATCGGTGCCATGTGCTCTTCCTTATACACGTATATATTGACTTTTTCATTAGGTGGAATCACAGTTTTAATCAAGAATGAATCTTGATATTTCGAAAATCCAGGATCGTCGATCGATACCTCGGGCTAGGTGTCAATCGATGCTTCACCGTCTGATTCGCACTCTGTGCCAGAATCAGAATAGCAAATGGCTACTAGCTATGGATCATCTCCAATCTCAATGTATGGCATGTTTCCCTAGACAACCTTGACAAGATCATAGAAATCGGTCTCGCTGATGAGTGAAAGATATAACTAGTTCGTCATCATTTTGCAAACAACTCCTACAACACCCATGAAATCTTTCTCAAGTAACCAAGAAGAATTAAAGTCTATCTGAATATCCATAATGTGAAAGTCCACTGGAACTAGGGCATTCTCGATCTGAACCTGAAGGTTTTTGACAATCTCTCTTGAATTTGCCTTAGAGCAGTCCACAAAAGTGAATGAATCGCTTGAAGGTTCTATCTTCAGACTTATTTGATCAGCCATAGCCTAGGCATGATGCTGATTGAAGAGCCTGTGTCGTAGAGGGCATTAGGATAGCTGTGACCTCTAATCATACAAGATACCACAAACTTCCCAGGATCACTCTTCTTCTTCAATGTAATCCTCTGCTTCAACTTCTCTCTCACCTGATGGAACATAGGCTCAATACTGTCTATTGTTTCTCTACTTTCTCTAAAAAACATCTAAAGTCTATGGACACAATAAGCATCATCGAATGGCATGTCCACTGGGATCCTCATCATCCTATTTTTTGAAATTATCCATGTCTTTCTCATTAGATTCTCTTCTTAGATGTTTAGGAACCTTGTTCCTCTTTCTCATAATAATTGGTCCATTAGTAGCCTCATCAATGATCACAGGCTTTGGTGCATCTTTCTTTTGATGATTAGTGTCGCTTGTGGGTGCTAATGAATACTTAGACGAGTGTCTTGAAGTATTTAGTCGCTCCATGTTGATGCTTGGCAAACGAAATCGGTAGGTTACTGGTTGTTGCCAATCGACGATATGTTGACCGCTTTGAAAGATGCTACAGACTCAACCTTGAATATCGATTGTTGCTTAATGTCTAATATCAATCGTTGTTCCTCCTCGAATGTCGACTGATGATGAGTCTCAGGTGTCAAACACACCAGTGGGAACTGTCAAATGACATGGACCTTTCGACTTGGAAGTCACCTTCTTGCAGTTTCTTTTTTTTTTCACACTTGCCATAAATCATCATTATCAAGGCATTCACGTGGTGTATCTTTCCATTCTCTCCTTTACCTTTAATCAATGTTTTTTGTCTCCTAACAGCCTCACTGGTCTTAACCACTTGAGTTGCTAACTTCTTCACATGGGTGCTGAGAGCTTCAAACTTATCATTCATGTTGGTGTATACAACATCTATCTTCCCATTGAAATCCACTGTCAACTTCTTCTGACCCTCAAGAACCTTATAAATTATACTCTCCAGTCTTGTTTCTTGAGTTTCTGGTGGGGGGTTCTGGTAAAAAGAAGCTCCACCTGTCTTGATGTTGCTGTAGGGTTTCTGGTAATGCGAACTCTGGTTGTAATTACTCCTCTGAACAATGCCATAAAAGTTCTTGTTTCTGGCTTGATCCCCCTACTTCTGAAAACAGTACCACTAATGGAGTTCACATCCTCTTCTTCACCGTCATTGTTGTTATTAACAACCTCTACACCTTCTAAAAAACTCACTCGCTTCTTGAGAATCTTGTGAACACTGTTCAACTTGGCTTGAACTTCATTTATCTGCTCCTTTCCAAGTATAAAACCTGAGTGTTTTTGGTGCTATTGCTAGATGCCAAGTTCTCAACAAGTCTCACCGTCTCTTCAAGATTCGTATTAGTGAAGCTACCATTACTAGCAGTGTCTAGAGCCATTTGGTAGACCACATTGATGCCTCTGAAGAAGGTACTAAGTATTTGTACCTCGTTGAATCCATAGTGTGGTTAATCTCTCCGATAAGACTTAGATCTGATCCATGAGCTCTTGAATAACTCTGCAGGCTCCTGTGTGAATGTAGAGATTGTGTTCCTCAAGTCTTCAGATCGCGAATCGTCAAGAAAGTTATGTTGGAAAGCGCTCTTGATGTCATCCTAGGATGTAAGAGATCTTGGTGGTACTTCTTAAGCCAATATGAAACATCTCCATCAAGTGAGTACCTGAAGAGCTTGCATAAAAGATAGTCCTCAGGGACTCCATTGGCTTTGATAGCAGAAACTAGTTCCTCGAACCTCTTAAGATGATCCATCGGAGGCTCATGTGGGTGACCATGGAAGGGTGTATATCCAACAACTGTAAAGTATCCAGGCTTCAGCTCGAAATCGTGCCTCTGGAAAGTCGGAGGATGAATGGAAGATTTGTTGGTGTAGTACTGATTTGGACGGTTGTAGTCAGCCAACGTTCTGATTCGAGCAGCCTCAGCATCAACATTAACATCAAAATTAGCAGATTCAGGAGCAGCTACTTTTGGTTCAAGGATTACAGCCCCCTGACCATCAATTCTATGACATGATGCATTACGCATATGACCATGTTGGTCATGCAGGTCACCATTCGGATCTGTCTTTCGAATAAGAGTAACCACCATGTTGCTTGCTCACGGATTGGTTTCGATCAACGATGGTGTACTGCTGTCTATCGGCGCTAGCAGAGTAAGGTCGGTCGACGAAGATGCGTTGGTGTCGATATGCGGTGCGCTTTCCTTTGTGGATTGCGCGTTCTAACAAAACATGACCTAAGCACAGTAAGTCTTTTTCCTAGTTGCTGTTGGTACTGTTGGGTATACACCTAAAAGAGAAAGAACTTGTTTTGTGTTTAGTAAGTAAAATAAAAGAAAAACCTAGACTAAATCTATCTATTGGATCTAATGGAGAATCAATGCTCATCGGCAACAACGCCAACTTTGATATGGTCTCAAATTACCATATGAGCAACTTACTCTCTCAAATAAGAGGTTCAATGTAGTACTTAGAGATTGAATCCACATGGAGCGTGGGTACACACTACATTTATAGATATGTAGATTAAGCTATGTAAGTAATTAAATAGCAGTAATAATAAAGCAGTTGGTTAGATGGTTGTAAGACAATATGAGAAAATAGCTAGATTTAGGGTTTCAAGTAATCATGATTATAGAGATATATATGCTAAAGGTGTGTGTGTGTATGATATTATAGAACTTGAACTCTAATGTATAGATATCCAGCTATCGCATGTGAGTCTCTAAGTCCAGTATTCTAGCTATCGCTAATGAACATGGAATGAGTCGTCGATCGATTGTAAGTTCTGAGCATCAATCAATGGCTATCTTAAATTGGGTTTCTTGTCCTATTCAATTGGTTCATTAACTTCCTAGACAATGCGACCCAGATGTCGCATGTGTCTAGCAACCTAGCTCAAAAGAATCAATTCAGGTGAGGATATACTATCGTAGTTGTCTACAATCCTAAAATCATGGTTCTAGTTAGCTACTCTAAAACACAAGCATTAATATCAATTCAATTGATGGATATCTCTATCAACTTAGAAATTATATAGGTTTGGCTTAACCTTGATAACCCTAAATCTAACAAAGAGAACTACTCAGGCATAACCAAGCAAAACATGACAATAAACCGAATAGAAATCATGAAATATAATAAAGAGTAAGAAAAAATGAAATTCCAATACAAATCTCTTAAGGAGTCTTTGATCTTCTTTCCAAATCAAACTAAAAATCTTCTAAGTATTGAAGGTGGTGGTTTTGTGTTGTAGTTGGTGTGTTGCCCAAACAATAGCAAAACACTTAAATACTATGTATAAAGTCGTCCAGGGTAAGTCTTGTAAATATATGGAACTTCTGGGCTTTTAGCCGGTCACCAATAAGTCGACCCTTCTCGCACTTTGCTGTCGATCGATGACAACATGGTGATTTGATTGACGCTCTTCGTAAATATCGACTCTGAATTCTGATTATTTAGCAGCTACGAGTTTCTCCATCATAAAGCCGTAAATGCTCTATAATCTCCACATTGCTCCAAAACATATTTGGACCTAAAAATAACCTAAAATAGACTCCAAACACATATAATAGTTCCTCAAGACACATATACTATGAGTAAAAATGGGTAAAATCCATAGTATATCAAGTATAAAAAGAAAAATGGAGGATTTTGGATTGTAAGCATCCAAATTATGGTCTGGTCAAATGGATTAAGTTTGTAATAGCAACGATGGCACTAGAAAACTTCATACATGATTCACATCAGGAAGATCATGATTTTGTTCATTGGCAAAGTGATATGATGGAGAAGGAGAAGGAGAAGAAGCTGACAGTGATGGCGATGAAAAAGGAGAAGAAGGTAATAATGATGATGGTGGTGATGGACATATTGTATATGAACCGATTGTGATAGAGCGTTGGAAGCTTTGTGTAAGAACAACAGAAATGAATGTGGTAGAGGCCGTTTACCGTGTTAAATATTATCGTATATAACTTGGTTTTTCTTTGCTTATAACTTTGATTATTATTATTTTTTTAATTTATTTAAGACTTGTGTATTATTTTTATTACTAAGATAAGATCCGCGCCTTGTTCGGGTGAGA
>CAJHQP010003191.1:0-71492 GCA_905132765.1 Moricandia arvensis | reverse complement strand
GAGTACATCCATCTCCCATCAAGAGAGAACGGGAACAATGTGCACTTGATGTAGTCTGGTGATACTTAATTCACACGGGTGAAACCACAGACTTCTCAAAGTTCTCAATATGATCCATCGGAATTTCTGCCGCTAGACCATTGAACATCTTCCCCTGCACTAAGTTGATCAAAGCAGGCTTGATCTCAAAGTCCTGTCTTGTGCAGGGTGGAGGGTTAATGGCAGAGCACGTGGTAGGGAAGTTACGCGGAAGGTTTCTCTGCCCAATAGGAGCACCTTGCACCTGCTGCTGCTGCTGATGAGCTTCAATGGTATGCTGCATTTTCTGCATCTGCTGTTGCATGATTTTCATTGCAGCGGTGAGGTCATCCTGATTGCCGTGATCACCCATAGTGGTCTTAGTTGGCCTTGGCTATTTACGGTTCTATCTTTCTAACCTTGCGAGTTCTTGGTTGCAGAGTGTAACTAGTTCTTCTTGTGCGTGTCTCTGAGTATGTTTACTGGTCATGCACCTGGAACATTAGCTGCAGCAAATAGGATATAGCAAGTTAGAATCTTATACTAAATATATAACCAAAAAATAAAGGTAAAAAGCTGGCCCCTGGCAACGACGCCAAAACTTGATATACTAAAAATGAACCTTTGCTACTGTCAAGTTAACATCGTTGTTGTAATATGTTCAGATTCAATTCTAGAGGACCAGTTTTCACTTTACTTTTATAGGATTAATATCAAGCTAAGAAAATAATGTGGTTGTGGAGTAGTTTAAACGTAACAAGCAAGTAACACAATAGGATTGGTTTTCAGATGATTAAAGAGCCAGCATAGGGTTACTTCATCGGGTGTCAAATGCGTGCAATCCAAGCAATTATTCAAGTTCAATTTTAAATTAGTCTAGAATTCGGATCACTCAAGATAGAACAGCCCACTTTAGTGAAACTCTCCCCTTTGCGAATCGATCTTGATACCTAAACCCTCGCTTGGATCAAGATGCAACAACATGCCTTAGACATCAAGTCCGATAGGTTCACAAAACACCCTAATATCTACTCTTGATGATTAGGGATGCAAAGCTTATTCATAACAGATCTAGCAACCTATCTCATGGTTAATGGACATGTTAAACTTAGCAGTAACTTTCAATTCAACTTGGTTATGTACTTGATTATGATTACGGTTTAAGTAGATTATATAATTGCTTTATTTTCTTGGATAATGCAAAATTGGACGATTATATAATCTTTTGATGGAACCACCACCGCGAGATCAGACAAGTCTGGAGGAAGAAGAGGAAGAATTGGAAGAAGAGAAAACAAGACCAAGGGCAGTCCTTAGTTGTCATTGATTCCTCACTTCTCAAATGGTGTCAGAAAATACAGAGTGCACAACAAATGCTTCTCATAACCATTTACAAAGCTTCGAGCACTCTTTACTACTGAGATGATAGACAAAGGAGAAGAGAATATGAAGGTTTTCACAAAAAGTGTGATGAAGTTGAAGAGAGTAGACACTGAGACATGTTTTGGAGAAAATTCTCATTTTCATTTGTACAACATCTGATCTTCAGAATTCAAGCTAATGACTGAAAAATAAGCATTGAGTGGGAGGCAACCCACTGTTTGGTAAGTTTTAAATTAGTTTTAATTTTAGCTTTTATTAATTTTTGGATTTGTTTTATTTCAGTTCAAAATGAGGAAAAACATGAGTTGATATACTAGCATTAATCGACAACTGGACGGTGTCGGGCAACACTACATCACGAGCATTGATCGCCACTTAACTGTGTTGATTGACACCCTTATCTGAAGGCAAGTACGACCGTTTTTCCTTGTTAAATTTTTACTTATGATTTATTTTTTTCCACCAATCTCAGACTGTATAACATTGGGGACAATGTAGTTTAAATGTGGGGGAGGTATTACTGATACTGTGTTTTATTTTGAACTTTATGTATTTTATTGAGTTTTATAGAGTCAAGAAGGAGATAATGAACCTTTTCAATTTTTAATTTTTATCTAAACATTCTCTAGCACCATTCTTATATTTACTAATTGCTGAGTGTACTGGCCAGAAATAACAAAGTGGATCACCTGCCAGTAATATCCACATTTGCTGAGAATGTTTGAAGGAATCGATGCTGACCTCCAACCTAATGTACTTAATTTGCTTGCTTTGGCGCTTTGTATACAATGGATCGTATTCCTCCTGCAAGTCTGGAAGCTAAAGTATGTATGTCTCTGGTTCCTTTCTCTCTCTCTCTCTCCCTCTCTCTCTCTCTCTCTCTCTCTCTCTCTCTCTCTTGGGCATCTAAAAAAAGATTGAGATGATTTCCTGAAATATGAAAAAGGTAGGAAATTTTCCTATGACCCCATTTTTCGCCTACACTCTTCAAAAGAAAGAAAAAAATTATGAACAAGACGGACTGCATCAGTGTCACTGATTCATTGGAATAATTGAAAAAGGAGAAAAAATTCAAAGAAGAGAGAAAGAGGAAGAAATGGATAAGACACGATTGCATATGTGTTCATATACTTGCTTGAGTAAGAGTCCATATGTCCTTTTATCGATACTCCCAAGGTAAAGTCTGCACCTCTTTATTATGTAAGAAATGAGGTTAGTAGACGGGTATATTAGATACTATTAGCTAAGTTGTTGGTTAAACGGTTTTGGTTGCTAAGCTAGGATATAGTACATAAGGTACCTCTAAAGTTGGAATTAATTCAATGTGTCTTGAAAAAATGCAGAGGTGATGGTAGTAATTTTAATATTGTGTGAGTGCCTGTGATTTCAAAACTTTTTCACATGATTGTTCTATGTTTTGCTTGAAGGCAAGGAAAATGATAAGTTTGAGGAAGTTGTTATACCATGAAACTTACCACTTTTATAACATGACATAGGTCTTTTTAAAATATATTATATGTGTTTGGAGTCTATTTTAGAGTGTTTTCAGGTTCAAGTACGTTTTGGAAAAACTTTAGAGATTCTAGAGATTTTTAAGATGCAGAACTGCGCAGACGTGTCATGCGTTTGGCTATGTATAGAAGTCTTTCCTTGGTGATATTGAGCTCATATTTTAAAAAAAGATATATCTTTGTGTTAGATCTCCAATGCCACCAGTTTGAGGTCAATCATGATTCTGGATCAAAAATTATGCATGTTTTACTGAAGAGTGGTACATCTGCCTCGCGAGAAGAATCTGTCAGAGATATGAAGAACTGTCGATCGACACCTAGACCTTGGTGTCGCTCGACACTTATGTGCCCAAAAATGCCCGACTTAATTCAAGACCGACTCAAGCCAAGAAGTTTCACATATTTACCAGAATACCTTTGACCGACTTGAAATCCTATTTATGTGTTTTCTAAGCCATTGTTTAGGCTACACTTTTTTATATTCATAGGTTTAGGGTTAAGTGAGAAGGGAGTAACTCCTTCAAATTCATCCTGGAATTCTTCTGGTTCTTTTATTTATTTATATTATATCTATTCAATTATGATTATGTCTTCATCTATCATGTCTGAGTAGATCTCCTGCTAGGTTTAGGGATTTCTCTAGGGTTTTGAATGAACTTTTGAGATATAGAATTGCTAGGGTGATTTAATAGATTCCTTCACATAATTGATCGAACCACTTGTGTTCTAGAGTAGCAAACTAGAATTTTGAACTTAGGATTATTGACAACTATGAGAGTAGGTTCATACCCTGATAATAATTCTGTTGAGCTAGTTTGTTAGATACATGTGAGAGCTGGTCTAGGTATCTAGTGAACACATCGATTAAGGCATTAATGCTTGAGAAAGTATCTGTCGACACTTACTCGGTAGTATCGATTGATACTCGTTCCTTGTTCGCACACGACAGCTGGAACAAGTACTTAGACATCTGATTAGTAATTGCAAGCAATAGCTGGATTACTTGCTTATTGAATTCGAGTTCTAAGATCACACCCTTAACATCTATAGATTAGAATTCTGATAACCTGAATGAAACCCTAAGATTAACCCCTTCCTCCATCGTTTACAAACTCTTTATTTATTATTTTATTTATTGTTTTATATTATTTAACCTAACTTAATCTGAAGCTAAAATTTATTGTGAAGATATTGAGTCTTTGTGGATAGTACGATCACTATGTACTGTAATCGATATCTTATTTGAGAGAGTTTCTCTAAGGTAATTTGAGTACATCATGTATGACCAGGAGTACCAAAAGAAACAAGGAGAAAGAGTTATTACTTTCAGACCATGCACGTCTAGAACGCACAGTCCGCAAAGAGAGGCGCACAACATTGAACGACACCAATACTTCTTCATCGAGCAATACCACTTGTGAGAGAGAATCGACCAACACCTTCCGATAATCGATCGACACCAAACCTTGAGCAAGACATGGTTGCGACTCTTGTGCTGATAAGGGATGAAAATGAAGACATGCATGATCCTGAGGGTCATCTTCGTAATGCAACAAGTCAGAGACTGGATGATCAGGGGGTTGTTATCTCTAACCCAAAAGCAACTGCTCTAGAAGATGATAATGCTAAGAATGTGGAAGCCAATGGTCAGGCTGTAGTTGATGAGAATATCTAGGTTGTTCGAACCATAACATTGCCTGATTACAACTGTCCAGATCAATACTATACGCCAACAAATCTGTTATTTGTCCTCCTAATTTCCAGAGGCATGATTTCAGGCTGAATCTTGCTTACTTTACACTTGTGGGACAAACACCTTATCATGGTCACCCACATGAGCATCTGATGGACCATCTGAAGCGCTTGAGGATCTAGTATATGTATCAAGGCCAATGGAGTACATGAGGAATAACTTCTCTGTAGGCTCTTTAAGTACTCATATGCTGGAGATGTTTCATATTGGCTTAAGCAGTTGCCACTAGGATATCATAAATCTTGGATTGACATCAAAAATGCGTTCCTGCATAATTTTTTTGATGATGTGCGATCTGAGGACTTGAGGAACAAGACTACATTTACACAGGAGTGTGCAAAATCTTTCAGAAGCTCCTAGATCAGATTCAAGTCGCATCAGAAAGATTGTCCACACCATGGGTACAACGAGGTACATCAGCTTAGTACCTTCTTCAAAGGCATCGCTCTAGTCTATCAGATGACTCCAAACACCGCTAGTGAGGGAAATTTTTAACACTAGGAATCCAAAAGAAGCTGTGAGAGTTATGAAGAACTTGACATCTAGAAATAACACAAAGAACACTGATTTAGAGAGGAAAAAATCGGCTGCCAGCTTAGCAAAGGAGTAGGTGGATGAAGTTAAAGCCAATCTGAAAAGTGTTCATAAGCTTCTCAAGAAGAAAGTTAGCTTTGCAGAAGATGTGGAAGCTGTTGATACCGCCAGTTATAAGGGCAATGAAGAGGAAGTGAATTACATCAATGTTACTCGTTTAGAGGTCTGGGAATCAGGGTGGAAACATGAACTCCTATGCAATGGTCAAAGGAGTAATTACAACTAGAGTTTACAGTACCAGAAACCCTACAACAATAATAACAAGAACAACAACATGAACTATATAGCCTCTTCTTACCAGAATCTTGCACCAAAAACTCAAGAAAGCAAGATAGAGAGCATTATTGATCAAGTTCTAGAGGGCCAGCAAAAGTTGACAGTGAATTTTAATGGTAAGATAGATGTTTTGTACACCAACATGAATGAAAAATTTGAAGCTCTCAACACCCACGTGAAGACGTTAAATACTTAGGTAGTTCAGACTAGTGAAGCTATGAGGATATATGAAGCGATGATTAAAGGAAATGGAGGGGGGGGGGCTGGACAGGAAAACCACGTGAGTTCCATTATAGATGATGAGTTCTGGCAAGTGGTGAAGAAAGAGAAGCTCCAAAAAGGAGACTTTCAAGTCGAAACTTCCATTTCTTTAGGCAGTTCGAAATGGTGTCGCTCGACACCAGCGGCTGAGCATTGATCAACACCCCATGCTGAATCCGTAGGATCTTGTGGAATGTCAAGCATCAATCGACACCACATTGTTATCGATCGACACCCACCGGTGACTTACCAAGTTTGATTGCCAAGTATTGATACAAAGCGATTGAATGCAACAAGACACTCGTCTCAGACATCAACAAAGCAAACAATGAACACCAATCAAAAACCTGAAGATTCACCATAGTCTATGATCATTGAGCAGGCTACTGAGGAACATATTTCTAACTGAGGGACATACTCATAAGCATCTAAGGATCTAGGCCAATGAGAAAGAGATGGATTGTTTTACCAAGAGGATGTTGAGGATCACTGAAGACATAAAATTTGATGATGCTTATTGGTCCCAAAGACTCTGGATGTTTTGCAGAGAAAGAAGAGAGACAGAAGAGGACACTGAGCATATGTTTCATCAGATCAGAGAGGTGATGAAGCAGAGAATTAAACTAAAGAAGAAGAGTGGCACAGGGACGTTCGTGGTTCCCTGCATGATTGGAGGTCACAAGTACCCTAATGCACTATGTGATACAGGTCCTTTAGTCAGTATTATGCGCATGGTGATGGCTGAGAAACTGAATCTGAGGAATGAGTCTTATGAAGATTCATTCACTTTTGTGATTTGCTCTAATGTGAATTCAAGAGGGATTGTCATAAACCTTCATGTACAATCGACAATGCCTTAGTTCCACTGGATTTTCATGTCATAGATATTCAGATAGACTGGAATTCTTCTCTACTACTTGGGAGAGCCTTTGTGGCTATTGTAGGAGGTTTTTGCAACATGCAGACAAATCATAAGTGCATGACACTAGACAAGAATGCTTTCTATAAACCGGTTAGACTAGTCAAGAAAAACACGCCCTAGATTGAGATAGGAGATGATCCAGGATTTGTGGCAATATGTTATTCTGATTCTGGCACAGAGCATGAAGATGACGGCGAAGCGTTGGTCGACACAAAACCAGCATTAGTCGACACTCCTGCGAGTCAATGGTTTCAAGAGACTTTCGCAGTTGAAACCGCCACTCCTCCTAAGATAATGATACGTGTAGTAGCACCAAGATGAGTATGGAGTTTATAAAGATGAAGAGAGCAATACTAAGGCTAATGATGGAAGGATCATCAATGTGTCAAAGGAAGACATAAAAGCAATACTTGACATGGCAGATAGTGTGGGAGGTCGTTACTTGAGCTTAAGAAAGTATGAAGGATGTTTTCAAATGCCTGAAGTCCATCTTACACCTCCTTATGGGCAAGATCCTAAGACATACATAACTGATCAAGTTTAGGAGATGATAACTGACTTCAATGCAGCTGAGGAGAGGATTTTTGATGAGTTCCTTAGAAAGATTGATGCAATCTATTACCCCCTAAACAACTACATTGGATGGTTAAGAAAATTTATGGAAGAGCTACAGCTGAAAGTGGATTACACATGAGATCATTCAGAGACAAAAAGAGCACAAAACCAAAGGAGAAGAAGACATCAAAAGCTTTGTAGCCACCTGGTTTGAGATGAGCAGAGAAGATGTTGATACTTTTTTCCCAACAAGTATTCTATTACCTTTATACTAGCCTAAAACCTTCAAAACCTCAAACTAAAGACTATAAAAAAGCACTTCATAGGAGGCAACCCATTAGCAAGTTTTAAATTTGGCTTTATTTTCATTTATTACTGATTTTTCGTATTTTATTTATTTCAGATTAAAAACGAGGAAGACAAGTCTGCAACAAGCACCGACTGGCACTTAATCAATGTTGATCGACAGAGCACCATGAGTATCGACCACCACTTCACTGTTTCATCTACACTTATATCAGCGAGTAGGTATACAGTTTTCCTTGTTGAATTCATCTTTATGCTTTATTTTCTCACCAATCTTGGACTGTATAACACTCGAGACAGTGTTGTTTAAGTTTGGGGGAGGTATTGCTGATATTGTGTTTTATTTTGAGATTTAATTTTATTCGTTTTATTGAGTTTAATAGAATCAAGAAGTGGATGATGAACTTTTTCAATTTTACTTACTAGCGGACCAATCTCTAGCACTATTCTTTAAGGTTTTTGATTGCAGGGTGTACTGAATGGAAACACCAAAGTGGATAACATCCATGCTAGCTTAGAAATTATAAAGGAATCGAAGCTGACTTCCAACCTTAATCAACTTAACCTTATTGTTTTGGGGCTTGGTATACATTGGATCGGACTCGTCCTGCAAGTCTGGATAATGGGGGAGTTGATAAGATATGGAATTTTACCAGTTTTCAGCCATACTATATGTGTTTTAGAGTCTATTATATGTTATTGGAGTCTATTTTGAGTATTTTCAGGTTCATGAATGTTTTGGAGCAATGTAGAGATTATGGTGTACTCTGAAGCTTATTAATGAGGACACCGAAGTTGTTCAAGAAATCAGAAGTCAGTGTCATGATTCAGAAGAAGTGTCGATCGATACTGCACCCTTAGTGTCGCTCGACACCCGCGCGAGTAGACGGGCCGACTTAAGTCAAGATCAAATCAGGCCCATAAGATCCACATAATTACCAAAGTACCTTTGGCCGACTTTATACCTGGTATTTATAGTTTTGCCATTGTTTGCGCAAAACACCACCTTTCAATTTACCGCCATTCTTAGAACTTTTAGTCATTTTGGAGAGAAAATCAAGAACTCCTTTAGAGATTTTGTATAGAAACTCCAGTTTTTCTACCTTTTCTATATGAATTCTATTCAAATTATTGTTATGCTTATGTCTCAGTAGTTTCCTTTACTAGATTTATGGTTTATTAGAGTTTAGATGAATTAATGAAACATAGAACTGTTAGGGTGATTATTTAGGTTCTTTCATCAGAATTGGACTTTCTAGTTGTGTTCTAGAGTAGCTAACTAGAACCCTGAATTTAGGACAATGACAACTGCGATAGTAGGTTCCTTACTTGATAATAATTATGCTGAGCTAGGCTGTTAGATAAATGCGGAAGTTAGTTTATTTAACCTAGTGAACATATCAATTAGGACGTTTTTTCTTATCTAAGGAAGTATCGATTGAAACTATGTAGTAGCAATCGACACTCACTCCTTGTTCGCATGCGACAGCTGGAATAAAGACTTATTCATCCAATTAGACTCACGGTGAGAGCTGGATATCTTACTATTGCATTCGAGTTCTAAGACAGTTTATCACACACCCTTAACATCTATACATCATAATTCTGATTGCCTAAACCTTAAGTGTAGCCATTTTCTCATATCGTTTACAACCAATTGTTCACTTGTTTGTTGCTATTTACTGCTTTAATATTAATTACTTACCTTAATCTTGATTTATATTGTCTATTGTGTGCCCACACTCCTTGTGGATTTGATCCCTAAGTACTACAATTGAACCTCTTTTGAGAGAGAAAATGCTCTAGGGTAATTTGAGTGATATCAGTTTCTTATCCATCCATGTTTATGATCACATAGACAGTTTTACTTGTGGTTATTTCATGTCTTTTTTCTCACTTCCCTCAATCAACTTTTCCTAACCTTCTAGGATATCATTTATTTATTTTCTATAAATTGAGTTTATTTGACAGACTTCTATGAGACACAAGCCTTGATAACCACTAAATGGCCAATTCGATTCTTTTAGACATTTAGCCATTATTATTTTTTCTTTATCTTTTCTACTCAAAGAAAGAGAGAGGGAAACTATACTCACACTGATTAATCTTGTCAGACCTAAACGAGAAGCCTAATTCAGTGTATACCAAGCTCCAAGACAAGAGAATTATGTAGATTAAGTGAGAGGTCAGCATAGATAGTATTGGCAGATATCCGCGTTCGTTTTTCATGTTTAACAATATGCAGCCAAAAGCCTAAAGAATGGTCACTGAAATGTTAATTTGACGTTTAGTTCCAAGAAAAACTCTTAGTTCCTGGCCAAATTTTGATTCAATAAAACAGTAAACTGACTCAAAAACACAAGAAAAAAACATCCCTAGTAAACAACAAATACCATCCCCTAACTTTCTTCACACCATTTCAGAGTGAAAATAAATCAAAACAAAGGTAAAACAGTTTCATAGAAAATGAAAAAACTTACAAGGGGGTTACCTCCAACCAAGCGATTGTTTTAAGTCTTTAGCTTGAATTTGGTATGGATATCAACCAGGTTGAGCAGGGGGTACTTTGTCAAAAACAAACTCCACAGTTAGACATGTTGAGTTCCATAATCCCATTCAACAAGGCTCTCACAACTTCTTACCCTTTTTCCTTGAACTCAGAAGTAAGAAATACTTCAAGCATAGAGAAATGTTTCAAAGTTCCTTTGAATTTCAGCTTAACAACAGAGTCTCAATCAGACTTCAAAGGAATTAAAGTAATAAGACTTACCTTGATCCTTTCGTCATTCACATTGACTTTGGCACTAGACTGCTCGATGACTTTCATGGACCGACCTGAGAGTCACCATAAAGGACTACCTTTACGTGTCTTTTACCACTAACCTATTTTTTGGGAACATCCACCGTGACGAATTCATGCATATGTGCTCTTCTAGTAGGAATTTCCTTGTAAAAAGCCTTATTGTCTTGTAAAAGACCTTATTTTCTTTGTTTACAAATAACACTTGCTTGTTGGGAAGATAAATTATCGCACCCATGTAGCTATGAATGACCTTCCAAAGATCAAGTATAACATATTCCTCAACCATCTCAATAACCTGGAAATTAACATGCACTAGACAATCTCGTACTTGTACATGCATGTTAAGGGTGTATACCATATGTAGTTATTGTGGAGGAGTTAGAAAATGCAAGAATTATTTTGGGTGGCTGAATCCTATTGAATTCTGAATTCTCAGAGACCGCGTTTGACATGAGTTCACAGTGGATCCAGAATCACACAAAGATGACTTAAACTCAAAACCAATTATAGAGGATGGAAATGCAACTTTCCATGGGTCTTCAACATTGGGGAACACACTCAGTGATGTTGGTACAGTCTTTACTCTAATGAAGAGTGCCTTAACATCTGCTAGAGTATCTCTGTAAATTATGAAAATAATCCACAATTGGTCTATTTTCTGAGGCTTCCTCAAAGGAGCATGTCAGAGGAATCTTCCTCACCATCTTCTTGAATCTAAATAGATTCTCTGAACTAATGTCTTTTACCAAGTGCTTGGGTGGCATTTGATATGGAACATTAGTAACATATGACTTTAGTTCCACATAGAAACGTTCCTCATGTTTAGCTTTATTCTAATTATCATTCCAAGCCAAGAATACATTGCACCACTATCGAGGATTTGCCTCACCTCTTCCTGGAAGAATTCAGCCCTTTGGTTGTCTCAGTGTTTAGAGCTACATGTGTATCCATTTTTTTGACACGAGATGAAAAAGACTCCAATATGTTGTTTAAGTCTTGATAATTAGTGTATCCAATCTGTCTGCCTCGCAAGAGGAAGCTGTCGAAAAGATGAATGAGTGTGAATACCCTTGCACGAATTTAAACCCAGAAGCCATCACAAATTACCAGAATACCCTTGCACGAATTTAAACCTTATTTATGTGTTTCTATGCCATTGTTTAGGCAACAAGATTTCTTTTATTATATTTCTAAGTTTAGGAGAGAAGAGAGGAACTCCTTCAGAATCCTCCTGTAACTCCCTTGCTTTTCTATTGATTTATATTATTGCTTTCTATTCTATTCATCTGTGAATTAGGTGACAAAGATCATGTCTGAGTAGATCTTTTGTTAGATTTAAGGTTTGTTAATGGTGTTGATGGATTAGCCAAACAATAAAATTGCTAGGGTGATTATTAGATATATCAATAGAATTGTTCTTATTGCATGTGTTCCAGAGTTGGTAACTAGGACTTTGAGCTTAGGATATTAACAACTGTGAGAGTAGGTTCAATACCATAACTAATCCTGTTGAGCTAGGTTGTTAGAAACAAATGAGAGTTGATCTAGTTAATTTAGTGAACCTATCGAATTAGGTCTTAATGCTTGACTCAAATGACCATCGAGCGATGCTAATTCAATAGCGTCGATCGACGATCAATTTGAGTTCACAACAAGAGTTGGAACAAAGACTTAGGTCATGTTAGATTTATTAATTGATATCTTACTATTTGCATTCGAGTTCTATGATTGATACCCTTAGCTTCTATCCACTATAATCCACTTGCCTGAAACCCTAGATTTAGCTATTTATTATTATTGCATACAAACCAATCAATCAACTGCTTTGCTATACATACTGCATATTAATCTGTTTGCCTAGCTTAACTGAAAAGTTTATAGTCTATTGTGCGCCCACGCGCCCTGTGGATTCGATTCCTAAGTACTACAACTGAACTTCTTATTTGAAAGAGTAAAAGTCACTCCTTAGGGTAATTTGAGCAATATCAATATTAGACCATGCTCTCGCTTGCGCCTAACTATATATCCTATGATCAATTTTCTAGTTAATTACTCTAGAAGCAAGAATAAGGACAATCCTGTGAAGGATACAATATAAACCTAGCAGTTCTATTTTTTGGCTAATCCATCAAAACCCTAGAAAACCTAAACCTAGCAAGTGGATCTACTTAGACATGCTATTTTTCCCAGAAATCATGGATGAATAGATCAAATGGCAATATAATAAATATAAAAACCAAATGAGTTCCAAGAGAACTCTTAAGGAGTTCCTCTCTTCTCTCCTAACTAAGAACAATGAATAGAATAAATCTTAGAATGTGTTGTAAAGCATAGCCGTCAACAATGGCTTAGAATACACATAAATAGAGTTTTTAGGTCGTCCATGGGTATTCTGGTAATTTGTGGTAGCTTCTGGGCTTAAGTCGGTTTTGAAATATACTCGTCCCGCGTTTTGGCATCACCGTTGATCGACACCAAGGCTGTGTCATCGATCGACACTCATTCATCTTCTCGACAACTTACTCTCGCAAGGCAGACTGACTACTCTTCAGTAACACATGCTTAAATTCTTCTACATGATGTTGATTGACCTCAAACCGGTTGAATTGGAAAGCTAACTCAAATCTCTATCGAGTGACAAAATATGAGCTCAATCTAACGGTGGGAATATCTCCATCGATAGCTAAACATTTGACATGTCTACGCAGTTTTGCATCTCAAAAAGCTCCAAAATCACCAAAGTTCTCCAGAACATATCTGAACCTGAAAAAACTTTAAAACATACTCTAAACCCATATATTAGATTCTAAAAAGCACATATAACATGGCCTAAAAGTAGTAAAATCCATGGTATATTAGCGAGTAGAGGACTTGAGAAACATAATTGTTACATTCAGACTGGAATCTTGAGAATCATTCATAAGCTTTTGGTTCAGATTCAAATCCTACCAGAGAGACTGCCCACACCATGGTTTCAACGAGGTGCAAATAGTTAGCACCTTCTTCATAGGTATTGATCTGCAGTATCAGATAGCTTTAAACGCAACTAGTGAAGAGAATTTCAGCACTAGGAGTCCAGAAGAAGCAACAAAGCTTATTGAGAATTTTGCGTCTAGCAATAGCACCAAGAACAGTAACTATGAGAGGAATAAATCAGCTCCAGCTTTGAGAAAGGAGCAGATAAATGAAGTTAAAGCAAAGCTGGACAGTGTTCAGAAGTTTTTGCAGGAAGCAAGAAGAAGAAGAAGAAGTGAATTTTGTTGGTGGAAAATATTTCGAGAGACAGGAAAATCAGAGCTACCACAAAAACTCGTATGATGGTAATAAGAGCAACTACAACCAGAGTTCACATCAGCAGAGGTCCAGCAACAACACCATGACTTTTGGGTCTTCTTACTATCAGAACCCACCTCCAGAGACTAAGGAGAGAAAGTTATAAGCTATAGTTGAAAAAGTATTGGAGCAGTAGCAGATGATTGTGAATTTCAATGGAAAGATAGATGCTTTGTACATCAACCTCAACACAAAGTTTGGGAGTCTCAGCACTCATGTCAAGAAGTTGGAGAATCAAGTGGTCCAGACAAGTAAAGTCATTCAGAGACCTGAGACCCTGATTAAGGAGAAGGGAGAAGCTGGTCAGAAACACAACATCAGTGCATTGATAGGAGATGATTTTCGGCAAGAGGTGAAGAGAGAACAACTTCAAGAGGAAGATTTCCGAGCAGAAAGTGATATGTCTTTCGGTGGTTCGCATTGGTGTCGATCGACACCCGTTTTTGAGCATCGATTGACAGAACGCTCAAAGTCTGTAGCTTCGTGTGAGTCTTCGAACATTGATCGACGTCAGGACGTCAACATCGATCTACGGTCTTCAACAGCAGAACCAGTTCGTCTACCAAGTCTGAATGCAAGCTTGTTGGTCAGACATCCAAGTATGGAGACTCCGGAATAAAACAATGATACACCTGAGCCAATGATAGTTGATAAGGCAACATAAAGACACTCCAGAAGGTAGCAGAAGATTCCTAAACATCTGCGAAGAGAAGCAACTGACAAAGAGATGGATGGCTTTGCCAAAAGAGTTTTTAAAAATTCCTTTAGATACTCAATTTGATGAAGTGTACTATACTTATAGAATGTGAATGTTTTTTAGGGAATCCAAGGATACAGATGAGGACATAGAGCGCATGTTCAATGGCCTCAAAGAGAAGCTGAAGCAGATGATCACTCTCAAGAAGATAAGTGACCCTTGGAAGTTTGTGGTTCCATGTTTTGTCAAAGACCACGAGTATTCCAATGCCTCTGCGATAATGGATCAGCAGTCAGCATCATGCCTAGAGCTATGGCACATAAGCTAAGCCTGAAAGTTGAGCCTTCCAGTGATTCATTCATTTTTGTGGATTACTCCAAGGTGAATTCAGGAGGGATGGCCAGAGACGTCCCAGTGCAGTTTTGCAACGCGTTAGTCCCAATAGACTTCCTTGTGATGAATATTAAGATTGACTGGAATTGTTCCTTACTCCTTGGGCATTCATGGCCACAATGGGAGCTATCTGCGACATGAAGATAAACAAGTTGTATCTATTCTTAATTGATTCAAATAAGTTTTATGAACCTGTTAAATTCAAGAACAAGGCTACTCTGATAGAATTAGGTGATGATCCAGGTTTAATTGCTACATGCTTCTGCAACTATGAGCAAGAGGAGGAGTCTGCGGAGATAGCAGTGATCGATACCCAACCCTTGACATCGGTCGACGGCTGACAACGTGCGAGTTAAGATTTATTTTAAAGCATGCAATCTATCAAATTAACCCTAAGAACTACACTTGCCAAGAGAGGTCTAATTGTAGTACTTAGGGATCAAATTCACAAAGAGCGAGGGTGCACAATAGATTTCTGAATTCTAAAGGTTAAGATAGGTAAGCTATAAATAGGAGGATTGTTTGTAGATTTTATTCTAAAAAAGATATTGTCTAAATAAGTTACCTGATCCGAATATGGAAAAGATAGATTTAAGGTTTCAAGCAAGTTAATTATAGTGGATATGATGCAAGGAATTATGAATATGCAAGGACCTTAATCACAAATTCGACCCCTCTCGTTCCAACTCTCGTATGCGAACAGAGAAGTCGACCATTGATCGACGGCTAAGACCGAGTGTCGATCGACGATTATCGGATATGAATTTCATGCGCTAGGTTAATTAAACCAGGTCTTGCATGTATCTAACAACCTAGCTCAATGGAGTTAATTCTGGCACAAAACCTATTATAGTAGTTGTCTATGTCCTAAGTTTAGGTTTCTAGTTAGCTACTCTAGAACACAAGCATTAAACACAATTCCATAGATTGATATCTCTTCATCCTAGCAAAATCCTTTTTGGGCTAATTCATCAATACCATAATAAACCCTAAATCTAATAAGAGAATTACTCAGATATAAACATATAAAGCATGATAAACTGAATAATATAATGCATAGAATAAATAATGGGGTTACAATACAAATCTCTGAATGAGTTCAAATCTTCTTCCTAAAACTACTAATGAAAACTAAAAAGCTGTAAATAATAATTTGTGCGATATGAATTATGTGTCTCTGCCTAAACAATGGCATGACCTTCATAAACTAGGTCAAAACTCGTTCAGGGGCATTCTTGTAGTTTATGTTGACTTTGGCTTGAAGTCGGCCAATAACTCTACGAGTAGACCGTCGATCGATAGCATGTATGCACCGTTTATCTATGGTCAGGTTTGACCTTGACTCCGACTTAGCTGATTGTGAACATCTACTGGATATCTTCTCTGAAAGCTCTATCAAGCTCCATTATTTCCATAATGCTCCAAAATGTACCTTGACCAAGAAAGACTCTAAAATGAAGTGTAGACATTCATAGCAGACTCCAAATGGTAGTCTTAAATTGGTAAATAACAAGGTATATCAACTCCCCCATATTAAACCTTTTTTGTCCTCAAGCAAAGAGGGTAGTATGTGAAAGAGGTTTGAAAAGTGAAAACTCACATAATACATTAGTATGACTATCACCCTACTATATCACAGCCTCATCAAATAATGTTAATCAAAGAGAAAATTTGTATCTCTTATCCTAATATAGCAACCAAATCCATTCTACCAGCGACATGCATGTTTTAATTGTTCTAGCAGGGTATAAATATTCTAAACAAATCACTATCAAATTAACCGTAGTCTTTAACAGACAAATAATACTCTTGCCAGAAGAGATCAGTGTAGTACTAAGGATCGAATCCTCAGGGAGCAATGTCACACAATAGATTTCTTATTTCTAAAGATTAAGCTAGGTGAATATATATATTGATGGCAAACAATCAGTTAAGAAAATATTCTTTATTAAGAAGTAGAGATGCAACATGGAAATATGCTGATCCTGCAAATATGGAAATATTCTAATAAACTAACTTGATGCAAATGTAAATATGCTAGATCTAGGGTTTCAAGCCTAACGGATTATAGTGGATAGGAAGCACAATTATGTAAATATACTAGGACTCAAATGTTAACTATTCTGACCCTTTTCACTCTAACTCTCGTATGCGAGCAAAAGGAAAGAACATTGATCGACGACTATGGCCTGATGTCGATCGACGGTGAAATCAAAAGGAAGTGTGAACGAGATTTGATAAGTCCACCAGAATTATTAGACCAGCTCTCGCATGTGCCTAAAAGCCTAGTTCAATGGAATCTATTCTGGCACAGAACCTACTCTCGTAGTCGTCCATGTCTTACTTTCGAGATCCTAGTTAGCTAAGCTAGAATGCAAGCATTAATCACAACTCAATTGATGGATATAAATTATCTAGCAATCCTATTTTGGGCTAATCCATGATTGCCATCATTCAACCCTAAATCTAGTTGATGACTAATCAGAAATAATAAAAGAAAGAACAATGGTCTGAATAGAATGCATAGATAAAACACTGGGGTTCTAATACAAATCTCCCTAAGGAGTTATGAATCTTCTCCCCTAAAAACTATAAAACTTTTTGAGTTGTGTCAAGCCTTGCCTACGCTTGCACTTTCACACTCTCCATGCTCTCAGTACATGAGCATAAGTATAAAAAATCCTAAAACCTAGGTTAAACCTCGTCTAGGGATATTCTTGTCATTTGTTTCTAAACTTGGGCTTTTCAATCGGCTATCTTGCAAGTTGGGCGTTGATCGTTGGCAAGTGTGCAACATCGATCAAAATTGGTCTTTCATCATCAGTCGACTCCAAGGTTGTGTCGTCGATCGACGACAGTCTTGTACTTCGACTCCTCAAATAGTCAGCTACAGATTCTTCTTCTCTAAATGCTCCAAAAGCTCCAAGTATCTCCATTTATCACCAAAACATCCGTGGACCCGTAAATACTCTAAAAAATATCCTAGACATACATAATAAACCCTAAATAGCACCTAGAAGATGGCCTAAAACTGGTAATAAATAGGCTATATCAACTCCCCCAGACTTAACCTTTTGCTTGTCCTCAAGCAAACTAAGAATGTGAAAGATCTTCTGAAAAACGGAGACTCACATAATGTCTAAGTATAATTGTCACCTTACTTTATTGTAGCCACAACCTATCAAGTCAATCGCAAAGAAACTTTATGTACTCTATCCTAGTATAGCAACCAAATCCAGCCTACCAACAACTTAGCAAATACTAGTCTGACTTACCCCTCTACTGATTTCATTTCTTTGCATAAAATAAAGTGCAGGCTTTACCTTGGAAATATCGATCAAAGGACACATGGAATCTATTCATGTAAGTATCTGAACAACTAGGTAAAAAGTCTTCTATGATTCCTTTCTTCCACCTTTTCTCTCTGATTCTTTCTAGATCTCAAACTTAATGGACAATGATGCTGATGAAGTCCATCTTGCCATCTCATTTTCGATTTTCCTCTTTTTTATTTTTATCTTTCTTTTCTTTTTGCTTTTTGCTTTTTGGGCAATGTTGTAGGAAAATACTGAGGTCATCGGTAAGGTACCAACCCCTCGCTTCTAATAGTGTGTGATCGTTCCTCTGAATTAGAATAATGGGGTCATAGGCGATTTACATACCCCTCTGCATCTCGGGAAGTCATCTCAATCTTTTAATCTATTAGGTAGATGCTGAAGAGAAAGAGAGAAGGGAACCAAAGGTGCAATAACTTGTACCTACAGACTTGCAGAAGGAATCCGATCCAGTGTATACCAAGCCCCAAAGCAAGCAAATAATGTCATTATTAGTGTTGGAAATCAGCTTCGGTTCCTTCAAACTTTCTAAGGAAGTGTGATATAATAATGGCAGGATGATCCACTTTGGTATCTCTAGTAAACTCTGCAACAACCTTCTAAAAACGGTGCTGAAGTGTGGTTAGTCTATAATAAATCTTGATCATAGTCTCTTTCTTGACTCAATAACACCTTTTGAAAAACTTATATATATAGCAAATAAAACTCAAAACAAATCAACAAGAATTAGCAAACCTCTCCCAAACTTAAATTACAATGTCCCCAGTGTAATCCGCGCCGGATTGGTTAGAAAAAAATAAATCATAAGTAAATTGATTAATTAGAAAAAATTGATACCAGACTCTGTAAAAGAGTATCGATCGATGGTAGGCGTGTGTGGTCGATCGATGGTCGCGATCCAATGTCGACTGATGGTGCCTCTATGGTGTCGATCGATGGTGACTAAAACAGTCTACAAAACATAATAAAATTCGGAATAAATAGTAGTATAAGTAAAAACGAAATAAAAGCTTACTAAACAGTGGGTTGCCTCCCACTCAGTGCTTGGTCATAGTCTTAAGCTCAACGTTTTGAACTCTCTGACTAGTATGAAGTTGGATCAACACTTGGAATATAAGTGTATACATCTTCTTTACTCTTCTGAAACCATGTATTGATGAAGCTCTTTATTGCTTCATCTCCTTTGGTTTTCTCATTCCTTGTAATTGTTCTGGAAAAGTCCATTGAATGCATTCCTTTTTGTAGTTTCTCAATACTGTGTTGTAGGAAAGTCTGGCAGCTATAGTCTCTGATAAATCTTCCAAATGCTGAGTTATCTCCTTCATCAGGCTCTGAGAAAACACAATCTCATCGAACCTATCTTCCAATTCTATTTCTGCTGCCGTCTTCTGCTCATTGTCTTCAGTGTCAATAGATGGCCTGATGTTGTCATCGATCGATGCTCGGTTGTCTGCCCCAATCGCATGCTGTCTCTGAACAGTATCCAAATCTTGCTTCATCTCATCCATTCGTGCAGTCAAACCGATGAAGCATGTGTCTTTAGGATAATATACATTATCCAACCTCTTGTAGAAATCATCCAGTGACAGATCTTGAGTTTTGTATATCGCATTCACAATATCATCAATCTCTTCTCTGCTGTATATATGTTGATCCTTCCTAGACATAGCGATCCTTGCTGCATGTTTTGGTAAACATATGTAGCTCTGCTAAAAAAATAGCTCTCTCTAGAACTAATCTGATGTCTTCAGCTTGCACATTTACTACCCTTCCTTCTGTAGCTCGTGCATTACAATGTTCATCTCTATAGATGCCATACTCATCATTCTTTTCCCAGCGGAAAAGTCTGTTGCCTTCAGTATCTAAAGCACTCGTACTTGCTTTCAATGCCAATCAATTGATGTCCAGATGTTGGTGTCGATCGATGGTCGCATGAAATTTTCTAGATCAGTACGGATCGGCTCGTGCCTCTGCTCCTCAATGTTGATCGATGCTGAATGGTGTGCGTCGATCGATGGCTGATGTTGCTGTCAAAATATATTATCTGACCCATTGGCCATAATAAGGGCATCTGCTACATCCTCCTTGGATAAATGTAGGAGTCTCCCACAAAGAGCCCATGCACATTCCTCTGGGTCTCTGAAAATTCCGAATTCATCTGGTCTGAGATTACCAATATCTGTCTCTTCTACTTCATGTTCATGTTCCGGTTCGCGTATGGTATCATTCGAAGGCCATGAGTAGCCTGTGATCGATGCTGGATTATCCACTCTCGCGTTCATCACCCACCAAGTGTCTTCAGAAGTCAGGCCGCGATATTCAATCTGATCTTCCTCTATAATCTTCATCGTATCCTTCACATACTAGACGTGTGTCGATCAATGGTGTATGGTGACCGTCGATCGATGCTCGATGACCAAACTGTTGTGCGAAAAGGTTTCCAGCTCCATTAGCCATGGCAAGAATGTCTGCAATATCTTCCCTTGTGACATTAAGTAGTCTAATATCCATAGCTATTGTGTGACCGTTTGGATCTCTCATGATACCAAACTCTTCTGGTTGTAGATAACCATATTCCTTCTCGCGTTTTGCAGCTGAATCTACTTTGGATGCTGCTCCTTGGTCAGTATCGATCGATGGCATAGGGTTACCGTCGATCGATATCGACTTCCCGAGTCGATGGGAAATATGAAAAACACCAGCCTCTTCCATAGCAATACCATGGTACTCGATCATCTCTTCTTATCTGTAGTCTTCATCGTACTCGGGGTGGGTTGTGTTGTAATCACCATCTGTGTGGTAGTTGTTGATCGATTCGGGAGTGTGAGTGTCGATCGATAACAAAGGGTGGGTGTCGAACAATTCCTCAATTACAAGCGTGTCGATCGATAGTCTAGGCTGGGTGTCGATCGATGCTCCATCTTTCGACTCTTCATTGAAGTTATAATTGCATAAGCATGTGGCCACAAGTTATGCATTATCACACAACTTTGTGAGAGCAGTTTTATTCTTATAAATTTCATAATAAACATTATGATCAATCAAGGAAAGGCACAACCTGTTTCTCCTCTGAATCCCCTCTGGAGCAATCCACAAAGATGAAAGAATCGCTGGAAAGCTCCACTTTCAGGTTCAACTTTTCTGCCATAGCTCTGGGTATGATGCTCACCGATGATCCAGTATCACAGAGGGCGTTGGGAAACTTGTGGCTTTTGATCAGACATGGCACCACAAATTTTCCAGGATCACTTTTCTTCTCTAGAATAATCCTCTGTTTCTTCCTGGGATGATCCTTGGCAGTTTTGTCAACCATCGTGGGCTCTGATGCACCCATTTTCTTCTCCAGAGTTGTCATATTCGTGATTTTTTTAAAGGGAACCTTTTTTCTGGCTGGGAACGGTCGATCGATTTTATGATCGATGCGTCGAACGATGTTCAAAGATTTTCCCGATTCTACTAACTCCACATGCACCGTCGATCGATTCCCAGTAACCATTGTTTATCGATGTCCTTGTGAACTGTCGGGCAAACTCAATTTTTCTACACGAAATCCTCCCTTTTGTAACCTTTCTCTCTTCACCTCTACCCAAAACTCATCATTAATTATTGCATTGAGCTGGTGCACCTATCTAGCTTCTATTTCCTCCTCCATCTTTTGACATGCTACATTATGCAGATGACCGTCTAGGTCATGCAGGTCTCCATTCTCATCCCGAATCAGTATAATAGTCGCAACCATATGAACTCGTCTGCTTCTGTCGATCGATGCAAGTAAGATGCCGTCGATCGTTGGTACGTGATAAGTGTCGGTCGATGCCTGAGTTCTGATGTCTTTTGATGATGTCCATAAAGAAGTGTTGGTCGAAGCGGTGTTGCCTATGTCTGTTGGGGTCAAAATCGGTTACGATGGAATCAACGTCAGAAACTTACCGAGAAATATAATCTTTGTAAAAAGAGAGTAAAATATCTCGTAAAAAGGGAAACGGGAAAATCGAAGTCAAGTTTTGGCTAACCTCGGAAGAAGAGTCTGCGCGGTAAGCCATCAAGAAAAGTCTGTCCTAGACGTCAGGTGAACGTGTCCCTGAGCGTCAAGACAACAAAACGACTGAAGGACACAATTATCCAACTCATCGAACGGAGAAGTAGGCCGAGCAAGGCGTCCAACTTGTCGAATGAACGAGTCGGACCACACAAGCTGACCATTTTGCCCGTTCGACGAGTTGGACCAGTCCATTCGCCGAACAGGCGAGTTGGGCAATGTGGGCCGACCAACTCGCATGTTTGGTGAGTTGGGAAGTGTGGGCTGGTGCGACCATGGATAAGCAACTGACTGAGGAGAGTTCAGAAGGTGAGACTGAACAGGATGGACCAGAGGAGGCCATCAATTAGTGTGAGCTCACCTGGAGCTATGGCGATCACTCTCTTTTGATCCATCAGGGCCTGGAGAGCAAGGAGAACAAGGCCCTGACATCTTGGAACGGGCTGGACAAGAAGATGGACCAGTTAGGGCCCAATCGACCAGAAAGGGGCCAAATGATCAACAACAACAATCCATTAGCTTTTGGACTGGACCAACAACCAGAGCTAGAGCCAAAGCCCATCAGGAGACCATTCAACACTTAGCCAATTTTGTGAAGAAGAGAGAAGAGGATAAGGATGAGGGAGATGATAAAACAGTGTGTTGGTTTAATGTATTCTCGATTTGTAATTGAACAAAATCAACTTTGGGTAGGATTAGGATATAAAGCAATTTTATTTAGGATTAGGATTAAGCCAAATCTATCTAGAGGAGGTGTGGGATTTGATTAGCTTAGAATATGCTTGTCGATTTCTCTTTAAAAGCTTGTTGCCGCTTATGGTTTTAGGTAGAACTTTTATAAAACAAACCTTAAGCAATTGTTTGTCTCGTTCCAGTGCTTTCTTTGTTCAGCCTAAGAACATTGATCTTTCACTTAGGATAGAGTGATCTATCGTGATCCATCTCAGACTTTACCCAGGGTTATCTTGCGTCTAGAGAGTAGCAAAGCATCTTTGGAGTACTCCCATAACTCTGAATAGAAGATCCATCGACCAACGATTGCTAGTAGCCTCTTAAGTCAAACGCCAACCATACCATCCAAGAGAGATCCAAGCCATATGCTTATCAGGGACATACCAAGAGAGATCCAAGCCATATGCTTATCAGGGACATACCAATTGGAGGTTAGGGTTTGCTTTTCTACTCGTATCATTCATTTATCAACCATCAAATTCTTTTCTTTCTATCTATTGTAAGTCAGATGAGCCACTCTTGATAACAAAAAAAAGAGATCAACAGATCCAAATCAAAAAGAAAAAAAGAAAACAAAGCTGAGGAGAAATCCAGCTTAGAGTTGGTAAAGTCAGCTGACCCAAAGAACTCTTCTTTATCTCTCTAATCACTTTAGGTTGTAGCTCTAGATCTTAGGTGATTAAGCTTTGATCTATTCTGAACTCTTGAGAAAGCAAAGGTTACGGGAACAAGCTAAACACTGAGTGAGAGAGGGTTTGTTTATTACTAACCGTTGATCTAGCTTGTAACAGGAAACCATGGCTGAAGATAGGAGAGAAGAAGAGCATGCGGCCAATCCACCCGTCCAGCGCATTACATTGGACCAATTGAAATTTCAAGCAATGCTTGCAGACCTTACACGCCAACTGAAAAGCGATGCTGAGCAAATCTATGCTCAAGTTATACCCCCTAACAATGGTTTAAATGCAGGTGTAGCTGATGTAGCAGGGGAAGCTGGAGAAGTAGTGGATAGACAACCGCTACGGCCTAGGCGAGTAGCACCGGTTAGAGCAAGGGATAATCAAGAGGAATTGGCTGAAGAAGAGGAAGATGAACATCCTCAAAGGTTCAACAACAGACGTCCTCAACAGGAAGACAACCTTGGCATCCTGAAGCTGAGAATTCCACCTTTCCAAGGCAAAACCAATCCGGATGCCTACCTTGAATGGGAACAGAAGATTGAATCTGTTTTCAAGTGTCAAAGGTTTACTGAGGAAAGGAAGGTCAAACTAGCTGCTACTGAGTGTGAGGGGTATCCTATCAACTGGTGACAGAATGTATCCAACACTAGGAGGAGTCATGGAGATGAACAGATATCTTCTTGGTATGAGATGAAAGAGATCATGAGGGCAAGGTTTGTGCCTAGTCATTACGGTCGAGACCTTCACAAGAAACTCAGGAAACTTACTCAGTGAACCATGAGTGTGGAGTAATATCACCAGGAGATAGAAACCGTTATGATCAAAGCTAAGGTCGAAGAAGACCTTGAAGCTACAATGGCTAGATTTCAAGATGGATTGAACCGGGAGATACAAGACAGATTGGAGATGCAATAGTATGCCACTCTTGAAGATATGGTCCATAAAGCCATTCTCATTTAACAACATAACAAAAGGAGAGGTAACACTCCCAATCCTTTTGGGTCTACCTCCAGATTACCTTACTCTAAGGATTAAAAGCTGTCTGATCGACCAAAGGAGGGAAGCGGAAACATCAACTCGTGATGACAAGGGCAAAGGAACACCAACACAAGCTAGGGCCAGAAACATCAAGTTCTTCAAGTGTCATGGGTTTGGACACTTTGCAAGTGACTGCACAAGTAATAAGATCAGGACAATCTTAGCCAATGGTGACATCATCTCTGAGGATGAGAACTCTGACCAGGACTCGGCGGAAGAAGACATGGATTACCCTGTCAAAGGGGAGATGCTAGTCGCTAGGAGAGCGTTGAACGTTCAGTCAAAGTCCAGGGAGACAGAACAAAGAGAGAACTTGTTTCATACAAGGTGTTTGGTACCAGACAAAGTTTGTAGTCTGATCATTGATGGAGGAAGTTGTACTAATGCTGGAAGTGAAACTTTAGTCAACAAGCTTGGCCTCACAATCGAGAACATCCTCAGATATCTCCTACAATGGCTGAATGATACTGGCGAGCTGATAGTGACCAAACAAGTGAAGGTGCCAATATCTATTGAACGGTACAGAGATGAAGTCACTTGTGATGTATTGCCCATGGATTCCAGTCACATCTTGTTGGGGCATCCTTGGCAGTATGACAAGAAAGCACTTCATGATGGGTTCACTAACAGACATTCCTTCACCCATGGAGGAAAGCAAATCACCCTGGTGCCTTTAACTCCTCAAGAGGTGCACGAGGATCAACTTTGCCTCAAGCGAAGGAAAGAGGAGGCTGAGGCCGCGTCCAAGGCAATACTGGTGAAGGAGGCCGACCAGGTAAGTCATCTTAACTTGCTAGCTACTTCTAGAGAAATCAAGGACGCTGTGGTGCATCAGCATTCGATGGTTTTAGTTATCTTTAAAGGATTACTAACCCACACTGACCTTGTATCATCTATTCCTCGAGAAATTGGAACTCTTTTGCAAGAATACAAGGACGTGTTTCGAGAAGGCAATCCAGTGGGGTTACCACCCATCCGAGGTATTGAGCATCAGATTGATCTTGTACCAGGTGAAACACTCCCTAACCACCCAGCATACATGACCAATCCTCTTAAGACTAAAGAGCTCCAGAATCAGATCAATGATCTATTTGAGAAGGGCATATGAGGGAGAGCTTGAGTCCATGTGTTGTACCAGTCTTGTTGGTTCCTAGGAAGGATGGAAGCTGGCGAGTGTGTGTTGATTGTAGGGCCATCATTAACATTACAGTTACGTACATACACCTTATTCCTTGTTTAGATGATATGTTAGATGAGTTACATGGTTCATGTGTCGTTTCTAAGATGGATTTAAAGAGTGTTACCATCAGATTAGAATGAAAGAAGGAGATGAGTGGAAAACTGCCTTTAAGACTAAACTAGGGTTGTATGAATGGCTAGTCATGCCTTTTGGTCTCACGAATGCACCTAGTACATTTATGAGACTAATGAATCATGTTTTGAGAGCTTATATTGGCCGGTATGTGGTTGTCTACTTTGATGACATTCTTGTCTATAGTAAGACCATGACGAGCACATAGGGCATTTGCAACTAGTCTTGGATGTGCTTAGAAAGGAAACTTTGTTTGCTAATTACAAGAAATGCTCATTTGGAAAAAATAATCTTTTCTTTTTAGATTTTTTTGTGACCTCTCAGGGCTTAAAGGTGGACGAGGAAAAGTTAAAGGATGTAAGGGAATGGCCTACACCTAAGTCTATTGGAGAGGTTTGGAGCTTTCATGGACTTGATGGTTTCTACAGACGGTTTGTAAGAGACTTTAGCACCATTGCTGCCCCACTCACTGAAGTGATTAAGAAGAGTGTGGGATTCACTTGGGGTCACACCCAAGAAGAAGCCTTTCAGCTTCTAAAAGATAGATTGACTAATGCTCCTTTACTTGTGCTGCCTGACTTCCTAAAACATTTGAGATAGAGTGTGATGCATCTGGAATAGGCATATGAGCTGTGCTAATGCAGGAGAAGAGGCCAATAGCTTATTTCAGCGAGAAGCTTGGAGGTGCTACGTTGAACTACCCCACTTACGACAAGGAATTGTATGCACTGGTGTGGGCACTTCAAATGTGGCAACATTACCTTTGGCCTAAATAGTTTGTGATCCATACAGATCATGAATCTCTTAAGCATCTCAAAGGGCAACAAAATCTGAACATGAGGCATGCTAGGTGGGTGGAATTCATTGAAACATTTCCCTATGTCATCCACTACAAGCAAGGTAAGGAGAATGTGGTTGCTGATGCACTCTCAAGAAGGTACACTCTCTTAACTTCTATGGAAACAAAACTTTTGGGATTTGAACACCTTAAGTCTTGTTATGTGGACAATCCTGACTTTCAAGAGGCCTTTAAGGATACTGAAAAACATTCCAATGGCAAGTATTATCAGTTTAAAGGTTTCCTTTTCTATGATAATCGGTTATGTATTCCTTGTGGTACTTTGAGGGAGTTGTATGTCAGGGAGGCTCATGGAGGAGGATTAATGGGCCACTTTGGTACTGCCAAGACACTAACCACCTTTGTGTATGGATTCAATCCGTTGTCTCCATTAGACTTGTTTGCTTTGCCTTTGAAAGAACAAGCTAACCTTGATGGCAATCAAAAGGTCGAATTTGTTAGGTCCTTGCATGAACATGCTAAGAAGAACATTGAGGCACATACCAAGGTGCATGCAAGGAAAAAGAACAAAGGCAAGAAGGAGTTGGTTCTTGAACCATGAGACCTCGTGTAGATTCATTTGAGGAAGGATATGTTTCCTGCAGAGAGGAAGTCTAAGTTGATGCCACGCCTGGATGGTCCCTTCAAAGTATTGAAAAGAATCAACATAAATGCTTACCAAATTGATCTCCAAGGTAAGTATTCCATTAGTTCCACTTTCAATGTGTCTGACTTGATCATCTTTGTTGCAGATGAACTGGATTTGAGGTCAAATCTTTTTAAATGAGGGGATGGTGCGACCATGGTTCAGCAACTGACTAAGGAGAGTTCAGAAGGTGAGACTGAACCGGATGGACCAGAGGAGGCCATCAATGAGTGTGAGATCAACTGGAGCTATGGCTGTAACGCCCACGGACCGTCCTAGGCCGGACTAACCCGGAACGGCCCGGAGCCGCCACAAATATAGCTCGCCTGGTCGGATCGACCAAGGATCAAGAACGGATCAGGACCCTCGACCAATCCGTCCAGGTTCGTTATGTCCTCGCCGACCACGGCCTAAGGCTTCGCAACCCGTACCACGGCCGACGAGTTGTGTCGACCCGGACTAGGTCTATATCATTAGCACAACAACAACGAATATAAAACATTCATTTTATTAATAGTAGATGAAAGCGTTTACAAAGTGTTCAAAATATCAGAGTTGCGCGCAAGGCCTAGAGCCAAAAGGAAAATAAAAATAGAAAAGAAAATATACATCTAGAAAAGCTAATCCGTGCTTTGCTTATGCCACCAAATCTACACCGGTTGCCTTGCGTTCCGCGCCTAAGCTTCCACCTACAAGTTACCTGCATGGTAGAAGAGGGATGAGTAATCTAAATTACTCAGTGAGATCCTAAAACAACAACTAACCCTCCCCAGCCCATGCTTAAAGACAAACAAACAAGCAATCAAACAATTAAACAAGCAAGCAAACAAGCAATAAAACAAGCAATCTAATAAACAAGCAATCTAGACTCGATCCTAGACTCAACAAACAAAGAAAATAGAATAAACAATCAAACAAACAAACTCGAGTACACCAAAGGACGGAGCCATGCTTAACATCCCCGGGATCCCTAAACACACAGAGCCCTATCCACTCCTTCGTGTATACCTCCGACCACAAACACGAAAGTCACATGGCCGCGAAGCATCACATCCGGGAATCCCTCTGCAAGGGACTTTCACCGGGCCACATCGTCATGCAGCACTCATCCATGGGAGCAACCCACTTAGCATTGACGAGTCTTGGAGGGAAGGTCACTCCACCATGGAGAATTGGGCTTCATCCAATCTGACTCCATGGTCTCAAGCACATCACCGGAGAGTCCCACCGCGAGGGATATACCACCGGGATGGCCCCATCCACTAGTCTAGACCAAGACAAGAAAAATACAACACGCATGAGGGAGCTCAACCTCTAACCAACATGCCTTGCTTAGTCTAGACCAGGGACACACAATAAAAATAACAATCAATCTAGTCTAGACACATAAAACAAACAAGAGGGAGCTAAGCTCAAACCCCAAGAGGGAGCTAAGCTCAAACCTCACAAACAACTACTACCAGCATCTAAACTAAACTACAAACAACCTAAACAAACAAGAGGGAGCTAAGCTCAAACCTCACAAGCAAGCAAACAACAAAACCCCACAAGAGAGAGTACTACTCAACCTCTTGTGGTTCAACAAGCAATAATATCTAAACTAATAAACTAAATCTAAACTACACAACAAACAACAAATAAAACATGCATGTATTCAACATACACTCATTCGGGGCCCTGCATAAAAACAATTAATATATGCCCCGGGTCTTCACTTAAGACCCATGGTCTTAACCTCCTAACCTGTATAAATAAACACAAGAAAAGTATCCAGGGACCTCACCTGAATCGCTCCTAAAGGGTTTCCTAGAACCTCCGAAAAACTTCTAAAAACGCTAAGCTAAGAAAACCGAAAACTTAAGAAAACTTTTCTAAAACTTTGGTTTCTCTCACTAAACTCACCACTCTCTCTCTCTAAGGGTCACTCTTGGTTTTGGGATGAAAAAATGAAGGAGAGGAGGCTGGTATTTATAGGGAAAATGAGGGTGAGTGGGTTTGGACAAGTGTGGTGATGCATGGAGGGTGGGGGACAAATGTCTCTCCAAAGAATGTGGTGCTGACAAGTGTCCTTCTTCTAGAACCTCCCTTTCTTTGTCATCAAGTTTAGAAAACTTGGAAGGCAAGTTTTCACCTTCTAGAAGCTCGAAAACTTGGCCACAAAGTTTCTTTCTCCGCCAATGAGAAGTCGCCACGTGGACAGCGCCACATCATCATCTTCAACCAATGAGATTTTACCACGTCATCACTCCTTGCCACGTCATCAACTCCCAAAACTCAATTTCAAATGCAAACTCCTCTTATCTTGATTCTCTAGGCAAAGCTTCTACTTCTTGGCTTCAAAATCTTCAATCTCCAAAATTTTTGTTTTTACCGATTTTTATCGACCATCGACCATGTATCTTGACCATCGACCAAAAAGTCTCGACCATGACCATTCCTTGGCTCATTCAACTTATGGTCAAAGCCTTGACTTTCCTATTCTTGGTGCGGGTCATTACATTCTCCCCCCCCCTTATTAGAATTCGTCCCCGAATTCTATAAGGTCGTCGACGTTCCTGCTCCATCTTCGAAAAAATCTGGATAGTTTTGTCGAAATCTTTCTTCATCTTCCCAAGTGATTACTAGACGGTTCTGCCTTCCCCAATACACTTGGATTTGAGGTATCTCTCGGTTCTTCAGCCTTCTTAGTCTCCGCTCTCCTATCCTGATCGGTCCTTCTGGATAGGTAAGATCTTGTCTTAACTCCAGAATCCTCTCTGGTTCAATTGAGTTTGGATCTTGGATGTGCTTCCTCAACATAGATACATGAAATACAGGGTGTAAATTCATGTCTTCAGGTAACTGCAGACGATAAGCTACTTCTCCCACTCTTCCAATGATCTGATATGGACCAATGAATCGAAATGCTAGCTTCCCGACCTTTCCAAAGCGATCCTTTCCTTTCTGAGCTGATACTTCAAGTAGACCATGTCTCCAACTGCAAAAACCACTTCTCTTCTTCCTTGGTCTGCATACTTCTTCTGTCGGTCTTGAGCTTTCTTCATATTCGTCCGAATGACTCTAAGCTTCTCCAACGTCTCCTCGATGATTCCTGGTCCGAATAGTCTTCTTTCTCCAACTTTCGTCCAACACAAAGGTGTTCGGCACGGTCTTCCATATAAGGCTTCATAGGGTGACATAGCAATACTAGCATGGAAACTATTATTGTATGAGAACTCTACCAAAGGTAGGTAGTGCTCCCACGTACCTGCCCAATCTAGTATGCATAGTCGAAGTATATCCTCCAACGTTCTGATAGTTCTTTCGGTCTGCCCGTCAGTCTCCGGATGAAAAGCTGTACTGATGTGCAAATCAGTCCCTAAGGCTCCTTGCAAAGCTCTCCAGAAAGCTGCGGTAAACCTTGAATCTCGATCATAAACGATGTTAGCTGGTACACCGTGAAGTCTCACAATCTGGTCGATGTAGAGTTCGGCCAGTGTCTCCGTCTTGTCCGTGTATCTGATTGCTAAGAGATGTGTTACCTTGGTCAATCGATCCATGATCACCCAAATAGTATTATTTGACCTTCCTCTTGCCACTAGTAATCCGGTAATCAAGTCCATTGATACCGAATCCCATTTCCATTCCGGTACTGGTAGACTTTGAAGCAATCCACCTGGTACCTGATGTTCGGCCTTGATTTTCTGGCACACCTGACATTGAGCAACCCACAATGCAACAACTCTCTTCATTCCCGGCCAGTGATAGTACCTCTTGATGTCTCTATACATCTTTGTACTTCCTGGGTGAATGCTCAAAAGAGATTGATGGGCGGTCTTGAGAATTTCTTCTCGAAGTCCTCCTCCTTTCGGCATTGTGATCCTTCCATTGAGCAACAATGTTCCGTCTTCTGCTACATGGTAGCCACTTGCATTGGCTCCGCCTTCCTCCTTCAGTTGATCTACTAATTTCTTCAAGTCTTCATCTTCTACTTGGGCTTGTCGGATACGCTGGACGAGACTAGCTTGATTAACTTCTCTCATTCCTAACGGCTCACTAGACTCTCCTTCCAATGCTGCCAATTTAACCTTCTTCAACTCTTCGGACAAACTCTCCAAGTCTTTTTCTGAATTGACCACTACTCTTCGTCGACTCAATGCGTCTGCAACCACATTAGCCTTCCCTGGGTGGTACTGGATTTGGACATCGTAGTCCGCAATGAACTCCATCCATCTCCTTTGTCGTAGGTTGAGATCTGCCTGAGTAAAAAGGTATTTGATACTTTTGTGGTCAGTAAATACCTGGACCTTTTCTCCATATAGGTATGATCTCCATATCTTCAATGCAAAAACAACTGACGCCATCTCCAAGTCATGCGTAGGATAGTTCTCTTCATGCTTCTTCAGCTGTCTTGAGGCATAAGCAATGACTTTGTTCTCCTGCATTAATACACAACCCAATCCTACCCGTGATGCGTCTGTGTACACATCATAGGTCTTTCCTGGCTGAGGCAAAGTAAGAACTGGTGCTGTGGTTAATGCTTCCTTAAGTTTGCTGAAAGCTTCTTCGGCATGCTCGTTCCACACGAATGGTACATCCTTCTTGGTCAGTTTCTTTAATGGCTTGGCTATGGACGAGAATCCTTTGACGAACCTCCGGTAGTAACCGGCCAATCCAAGAAAACTTCGGATCTCCGTGACTGTGCTTGGTTGAGGCCATCCTTCCACTACGGCTATCTTCTCTGGATCCGCAGAAACTCCTTGTTCGGACACTCTATGACCTAAGAAGCCAATTTCTCGCTTCCAGAAGCGACATTTGCTAAACTTAGCAAACAACTTCCTATCTCTTAGTCTCTCGAGTACCTTACGAAGATGTTCCTTGTGCTCCTCCTCACTCGTTCATCAATCTCATGAAGACTGGTGGTGCGTTGGTTAGCCCGAAAGGCATTACCACAAACTCGAACTGCCCATACGGAGTGTTGAATGCTGTCTTCATTACATCCGCCTCCGCTATTGGAATTTGATGATATCCTGAAGCTAAGTCTGTCTTCGAGAACCAACTTGCTCCTCTCAGTTGATCAACCAACTCATCGATCCTAGGAAGGGGGTACTTATCCTTGATCGTGACATTGTTGATTCCTCTGTAGTCGATGCACAACCTCATGCTGCCATCCTTCTTCTTGACAAATAGGACCGGAGCTCCCCAAGGTGAAGAACTCGGTCGAATAAAGCCTTTGTCTAGTAGATCTTCCAACTGATTCTTGAGCTGCTAACTCGGCTGGTGCCATTCGGTAAGGAGCTTTAGCAATTGGTGTTGTACTTGGTTCCAAGTTGATGGTGAACGGATTGCTCCTCGGTGGTGGCAACTCCGTCAATGCCTGGAACACATCCTCAAACTCTTCGACTACCGGAATGTCTCCTAACTCCAACTCCTTTCCTGAATCTTCTCCAATATAGGTGAGTGACACCAAATAGACCTCACCGTCTTCTAACGCCTTCTCTGCTCTCATGGCTGTCACAAACATTGCTGAAGTGCTCGGCCTGATCCCTTGATAAGCTAACACTGCTTGCGGACCGTCTCCAATCCACACTCTTCCTCTTGCACAGTCCAACCACACCCGATTTCTTGACAACCAGTCCATCCCCAAAATGACCTCATGGTTTTCTAAGGGTATTTCTATAAGGTTGGCAAAAAGGGTTCCATGGTTTAAAACAACAGGGATATTAAAAAGGGTTTTCTCGGCTTTTAGGGTTTGGCCTCCAGGGGTTCTCACAAACATCTCACTCTCACTCACGGGAAAGGGTCCTAAAAATCGAGAGGCTACACTAGGGTTTACAAAACTATGAGTGGCTCCTGAATCAAACAAAACTAAGACAAGGGTTCCACCAACCAAAATCAAACCTAAAAATAAAAACGATAGCATTCACCTAGAATGCTAAAACTACAGTACGTTACAATTAATAACTAAACAAGCAAGACTGCTAACTAAACAAGCAAGGCTATTAACTAAACAAACAAGAAATTAAACACTCAAAAGAAAGAGTTAGCACCGAAACAAACCTGTCACAGGACCTCTAGACGGTCCTGGTGCACTAGATGGATTTCCTTCTCCATCCAGGGCATAAACTCGTCCACCAGGCACATGTTGCACGGTCGAGCGTTCATTGGTCGGTCGGGTCGGTTGGGTACGGACGAATGCTCCTCGTCCTGGGTCTGGTCGGCGCGCAAAGCTTTCATTAGCAAGATGACCTTTCTCTCCGCACTTGAAACATGTCACTGATGCCTTCCAGTCTTGTCTCTCGGTTGGTGCACTAGTACATTGGTTGGAGAAGTGACCCATTCGACAACACGTATAACACTTCACTTGAGCCCTTGGACTTCCTTGACGTTTGAACTGATTCTTCCTTCCCTTCTTCTGGTTGATTCGAAACCTATCCTCTCTTGATTGACTAGACTGCGGTTTGAAGTTTTGTCCAACCATCTGCATTGACCTACGTTTTTCTGTCACCATCTCCTCTATGTTAACTGCCTTCTCGACCAACTCGAACAAACTCTCAAAGTTGGCGGCCTGAAGTCGACTCCCAATCTCTGGTTTGAGACCACGCAAGAATTTTCGAACTAGCACTGCTTCATTTTCACTCCCATAGTAGACGAATCGGCTCAGCTTAAGAAATTCAGCTTCGTACTCCCTTACACTCCTTCCTCCTTGCTCTAGTCGTAGAAAGGTTTGCTCCATCCTATCTCTGGCTTCGGGTGGAAAGTACTTCTTCTGGAACTCCTTCTTGAATGTATCCCAATTCATGTCCGTTGCTCCATACCTTCGAGAGATGCTCTCCCACCATGCCATCGCATCGCCTTCCAAGTAGTATACCGCTACATCCTTCTTGAACTCTTCCGGGAACTTGGTTGCTAAGAAGTTCTTCTCCACATGACGTATCCATGCATCGGCCTTTAAAGTGTCTGCTTCTCCTTTGAACCTAATGGTTCCCATACTCTTCATGGTAAGAACATACTTCAGGAAGTCTGGTTGCTGGGCCTGGTTTGTTTCTGGACTAGGGGTGACTTTGCTGGTTAGAACTTTGGACAATAGGTCATGCACCATGGACAAGGTAGGATCCGCTGGTCTATTACCACCTGCTGGGGCTGGTACTGCTGCTTCGGTTGGTCTTGGATTGTTTCTCCTCGATGTAGATCTTTCGGAATCAGCATGTGATGAATGTGGTCGACGTGGTCCAACGAATGGTTCAGACTCGGCACGTTGAGTGTTGGCTGGTGACACGGATAACCTCCAAGCTTCTGGATTCACATTCTCTTCACTATGAGATCGCTCTACACCTTCCATTGGTCTTGGCCCACTATCACCGATCTGGTTGGCTGAATCTGGGACGTTCCAAAAGTTGTGGTAGTTTGCGTACCTTGACCCATCATGACCCGACATACCGAACGACTCGCCTGCTCCCGATCCTTGGTTAGACATATCTGCACGGCTAAAAGGGTTAAACCTAAACTAAGGTCTAAACCTAATTCTAATCCTAAAACTAAACCTAAACTAAACCTAACCAAACCTACTACCTAATACATAAGCGGAACGCACCGGTTTCCTAATGTGGCATAAGCGACTCCTTTTGACTCGATAAAACATTGAAAAATGTTGAGGCTTATGAGCATGATCAGAAACCAAGTATATTAAATCTAATTTTTCGTTGACATTAGAGGCTACCTTACGATTTCCTGTAAAAACTTGATTCGTTTTCAAGGTTGTACTCATTTCTCGCGTCTTTTCAGTCAAGTCATAGTTGTTAGTGAAGCTACCACTACTAAGTACGAATGGCCAGTCCTTGAAGCTCATCACATCGATGAATTCTTGTTTGGGAGGGGTTTCTCCATTTTCGACGTATGCCTGAGATCGAGCCCGTCTACCTAGAAGAGCAGCTACTGATTCCACAACTTTTTCAACTTCAATTAAGTGGCTCTCCTCTGCGAACGTTATTTGTTTGATCTCTTCAGAGTCAAGTCTCTTAAAGGTTTTCATCTTTGGGGTATCTAGTACTGAAATTTCTTCACTAGCCGTGTCGAGCGAAGGTGTTGGTGACTTGGGGTTCTGAGAAGCCATGATGTGGACATTCTTGATGGTACTCTTTAAACCTTTGCCCAAGCGTTTTTGAAAGGTTCGCGAATTCCTTGAGTAAAAGTACATATTTTTCTTTTTGCCCATATTATAGTAGATAGGATGCATGGAATTATGAATATGCAAGGACCTTGATCAAAAAAATTAAGCTGATTAAAATATGGAAAAGATAGATCTAGGACTTCACGCAAGTGAATTATAGTAGATATGATGCAGATAATTATGAATATGCAAGGACCTTGATAAAAAAATCTGACCCCCTCTCATTCCAACTCTCGTATGCGAACAGAGGAGTCGACCATCGATCGACGGTTATCAGACAAAAAGTTCGTCTGTTAGATTAATTAAACCATCTCTTGCATGTATCTTACAACCTACCTCAATGGAATTAATTCTGGCACAGAACCTACTTTGTAGTTTTCCATTTTCTAATTTCATGTTTCTAGTTAGCTACTATTGAACACAAGCATTAAACACAATTCCAAAGATTGATGTATTTTCATCGTAGCAATCCTATTTTTGGGCTAATTCATCAATACCATAATAAACCCTAAATATAACAAAAGAATTACTCAGACATAATCATAGAAAACATGATAAACTGAATAATATAGTGCATAGAATAAATAATGGGGTTCCAATAGAAAGATCTAAAGGAGTTCAGATCTTCTCCCCAAAACTACTAAGAAAACTAAAAGTTGTAAATAATATGTTTTGTATTATGAAATTTGTGTCTCTTTGCCTAAACAATGGCACAATTTTTATAAAATAGGTCAAAACTCGTTCAAGGTCATTCTTGTAATTTTTTGACTTGGGCTTAAACTCGGCCAATACTCCTGCGAATATACCGCCGATCGACATCAAGGATGCTCCGTCGATCGATGGTCATGCTTGACTTCGACTCTAACTTAGCTGATCGTGATCAACTACAGGATATCTTCTCTGAATGCTCTAACAAGCTCCATAATGCTCCAAAACGTACAATGACCTGAAAAGACTCTAAAATACAGTCTAGACATACATAGTAGACTCCAAATAGGGTCCAAATGATAGTTTTAAACTGGTAAATAACAAGGTATATCAACTCCCCTAGACTTAACATTTTGCTTGTCCTCAAGTAAAACAAGGGTAGCCTGTGAAAGAGGTTTGAAAAGCGGGAACTCACATAATACAGAAACATAACTATCACCCCTACTATATTGCAACTACATCGAATAATGCTAATCAAAGAGGAACTTTATATGCCTTATCCTAGTATAACAACCAAATCCATTCTACCAGCAACTCAACAAAACTAAGTTGACACACCCCTTTATTGATCCCATTCCTTTGCATAAAAATAAAGGGCAGACTTTACCTTAGGAGTATCGATCAAAGGACACATGGACTCAACTCATGCACACCTGCATGTATAGGTATAAAGCATTTCCTAATCCCTTTCTTCCCTATTTTCTCTCATAATCTTTTTGGATCTCAATTTCAATGGAAAATGATGATGCTACAATCTATCTTGCCATCTCATTTTTAATTTTTTTTTTAAAATAAAGTTGTAGGCGAATAATGGGGTCATCGATCATATATTTACCCTCGCTTCCAACAATGTGTGATCATTCCTTTGAATTAGAATAGTGTTGTCATCGGTAATGTACTTACCACTCTGCATCTCAGAAAATCATATCAATATTTTCTATTATAGATCCTGAAGAGAGAGAGAGAAGGAAAATCAGAAATAATAGACTAGTACCTTACAGACTTGCAGAAAAAATCCGATCCGATGTATACCAAGGCCAAAAGCAAGCAAAGTAGTCAGTACTAGGTTGGAGATCAGCTTTGGTTCCTTCAAACTTTCTTAGTAATTGTGATCTAATGGCAGGATGAACATGTCTAAGAATGGTGCTAAAGTATGGTTAGTTAATAAATGAGTTCTGATCATAGTCTCCTTCTTGACTCTATTGTAAAAGGTTGAGAGAAAGTTGAGGTTACCAAACTATGTAAGGAGTATCGACCGATGGTGAGTGGTGGGTGTCGACCGATGGTGAACTATCCAAGTCATTGATCGATGGTGAGGTCATGGTGTCGATCAATGGTGTTTTCGAACTATTATCCTCCTCCTTTGAAAACCTAAAGTAATTAAATAAAACTCAAAGTTAATAACTAAATAATGAAAAATTAAATTAAAACTTACTACACAGTGGGTTGCCTCCCACTCAGCATTGCTGCCCAATGTAAACTATGTCTTCTTGACTGTCTTTGTCGTTCTTATCCGTGGCATAACCTTCGACCGATGGTGGAGAGTGAGTATCGATCGATGTCAAAGGTTGGGTTTCGTGCTGGTTATGGTTGAAGTGACCGTCGGCCGATGCCAAGGGTTGGTGTCGATCGATGTTGTGTATGTAGGCTCGTCGTCTTGATCATATTTGCAGAAGCATGTAGCAATCAAACCTGGATCATTACCCAATTCTATCTGAGTAGCCTTGTTAATGAGTTCAACATGTTCATAAAAGTTGTATGGATCAATAAAGGATAGATACAACATGTTTGTCTTCATGTCACAGATATCTCCCACTGATGCCATAAATGCTCTTCCAAGGAGTAACGAAGAGTTCCAATCAATCTTTATATCCATCATGTGGAAGTCTACTGGAACGAAGGCGTTGCAAATCTGCACTGGGACGTCTCTGGCTATCCCTCCTGCTCCTGAATTCACTTTTAAGCAATCCACTAAGGTGAATGAATCACTAGAAGGCTCCACTGTCAGGCTTAGCTGCTCTGCCATCACTCTAGGCATGATGCTAACTGCTGATCCAGTATCGTGGAGGGCGTTCGGATACTCGTGACCTTTAACAAAACAGGGAATCACAAATTTCCCAGTGTCACTTTTCTTCTCGAGAATAGTCCTCTGCTTCATCTTTTCTCTGAGGTCATTGAATATGCGCTCTATATCCTTTTTGTTTCCTTTGATTCCCTGAAAAACATCCATAATCTATGAGTATAATATGCTTCATCAAATTGAGTATCTAAAGGAATTTTAAAAAACTCTTTTGGCAAGGTGTTTGGGAATCTCATGCTTCCTTCTGGAGTGCCTTTATGTTTTCATGGAATCAGCTGTATCGGCATTCTGTTCTTGAGTCTCCATCCTCAAAGGTCTGAAAAATAAGTCGACACTTAGACTTGGCAATCGAATCGGTTATGTTGTTGTCCATTGTCGATCGTCACTAGCTTCTTGGCGTTGATCGACATTAGAAGATTCACACGAGGTAACCGATTTTGCAGGCTCCGTTGATCGATGTTCTAGTTCGGATGTTGATCAACACCATTGCGAACGACCGAAGGACATGGCACTTTCTACAATGAAATCTCCTTCTTGGACTTGTTCTCTCTTCACTTCTTGCCAAAAATCTTCGCCTATCAATGCATTGACTTGGTGCTTATGACTACTTCCCTTTCTCCTTAATCAAGGCCTCATGTATCTGGATGGCCTCACTTATTTGGACCACTTGATTCTCCAACTTCTTGACATGAGTGTTGAGATTCTCAAACTTTTTGTTGAGGTTGATGCACATGGAATTTATCTTCCCATTGAAGTTCACAGTCATCTGTTGCTGCTGCTCCAGTATCCTATCAACCATAGCTTCCAACTTGCTCTTAAGAGGCTATTTCTGCTGTAAATTCTGATTGTAATTACTCATCATGCCACCACAGGAGTTTCTGTTGTAACCTGGATTTCTTGGTCTCTGGTAACCGTTCCCACCAACAACATTCACATCCTCTTCCTCGTCTTCTTCTTCCACGACTTTCACTTCTTGCTTCTTGAGAAAATTTTAAACACTGTCTAACTTTGCATTGACTTCATCTATCTGCTCCCTGCTCAAAGATGGAGCTGATTTCTTCCTCTCATAGTTAGCGTTCTTGGTGCTATTTCTAGATGTCAAGTTCTCAATAAGCCTTGTTGCTTCTTCTGGACTCATGGTGCTGAATTTCCCTTCACTAGCTGTGTCTAAAGCCATCTGGTATTATGGATCAATACCTCTGAAGAAAGTGCTAAGTAGCTGCACTTCATTGAAACTGTGATGTGGACAGTCTCTCTGGTAGGACTTGAATTTGAACCAAGAGCTTCTGAATAATTCTCCAGTCTCTTGTGTGAATGTAGTGATCTTGCCCCTCAAGTATTATGCTCGTGCATCATCAAAGAAATTGTGCCGCAATGCATTCTTGATGTCTGTCCAGAATGTCAAAGATCCTAGTGGTAGTTGTTTAAGCCAATGCGAAGCATCTCTAGCAAGTGAGTAGAGCTAGCGGAATAGATAGTCTTCAGGGACTCTATTGGCCTTAATAGCAGATACTAGATCCTCAAATCGCACCAGGTGATCCATCGGGTTCTCATGTCACAATCCATGGTAGGGTGTCTGCGCAACAAGTGCGAAGAAGGACGGTTTGATCTCAAAATCATTCCTCTGGAAAGCTGGAGGACGAATAGTGGAGCTGTTAGCATAGAGCTGGTCTGGACGATTGTAGTCTCCATGTATCCGTTGATCAGCTTGGGAGGCAGCTTCAGGTCCAGCTACTGCAGCGTCTGCTTCTGGTTAAGGGATTACAGCCCCTTAATCGTCAATTCTCTAACTTGATGCATTACACAGATGACCCTCAAGGTCATATAGGTCTCCTCTCTCATCTTGAACCACAACCAAAGTCACAACCATCTTTCGTGAGCTATCGCTGATCGATGTTGTGTGGGTAATATCGATCGATGTTGGTGTGTAAGTGTCGATAGTGGTTGAGTGCTATTGTCAATTGATGCTTGTCGTATTTGTTTGCGGATGGAAAGTTCGATTGTAACAATGTTTGAGAAGAGTAATTCCTTGTTCTTTTTTCTTCTAGTACTGCTGGGCATTCACCTGAAAGACAAGAAAAAAGAAATTGTCAGTAACTAGCAATAAAAGAAAAAACCTAGACTAAACCCTAGAAAATAAATCTAACTGCGATCCTTTCTCTCCGGAAATGGCACCAAATTTGATAGCGAGCGGGTAAAGGTTTATTTTTAAGAAGACTATCTATCAAATTAACCTTACGAACTACTCTTGTTAAGAGAGGTCTAATTGTAATACTTAGGAATCGAATCCACAGAGAGCGAGGGCACACAATAGATTTCTGAATTCTAAAGGTTAAACTAGGCAAAAGCTATAAATCGGAGGTTTATTGAAGGTTGTATTCCGAAGAGGGAATTGTCTAAATAAGTTAAGTTGATTCAACTACGGAAAATATAGATCTAGGGTTTCGGGCACGTGAATTATAGTGGATAGGATGCAGGAAATTATGAATATGTAAGGACCTTCTTCTCGTTCCAACTCTCATATGCGACAAAGGAGTCGACCGTCGATCGACAGCTAAGGCCGAGTGTCGATCGACAGTTATCAGACATGAAGTTCGTCTGCTAGATTAATTAAACTAGCTCTCGCATGTATCTAACAACATAGCTCAATGGAATGATTCGGGCACAAAACCTACTCTCGTAGTTCTCCATGTCCTAAGTTCAGGTTTCTAGTTAGCTACTCTAGAACACACTCATTAAACACAATTCCAAAGATTGATATATTCTCATCCTAGCAATCCTATTTCTGGGCTAATTCATCAATACCATAATAAATCCTAAATCTAACAAGAGAATTACTCATATATGATCATACAAAGCATGATAAACTGAATAATATAATGTATAGAGTAAATAATGGCGTTCAAATACAAAGCTCTGAAGGAATTTGGATCTTCTCCCCATAACTACTAAGAAAACTAAAAACTGTAAATAATACTTTTTGTAATATGAAATATGTGTCTCTCTGCCTAAACAATGGCATGACCTTTATAAACTACGTCAAAACTTGTTCATGTACATTCTTGTAATTTGTCTTGACTTGGGCTTGAAGTCGGCCAATACTTCTGCGAATAGACCGTCGATCGACATCAAGAATGCTCTGTCGATCGATGGTCATGCCTGACTTTGACTCTAACTTAGCTGATTGTTAATAGCTACTAGATATATTCTTTGGATGCTCTAACAAGCTCTATTATCTCCATAATGCTCCAAAACGTACCTTGACCTGAAAGGACTCTAAAATACGGTCTAAACATACATAGTATACTCCAAATAGGGTCCAAATGATAGTCTTAAACTGGTAAATAACAAGGTATATCATTGAGTTAGATGAGGAATCCTTCTGAGAAATGTGTTCTACAAACCCTTCAGAGAGAGCTATGACATCTTCTGTAAAGGAAGCAGCGCATCATGATGACCAAGTTACTGAGTACATCAGATTGTTGGATTCAAGTGAGGAGGTAATGCAGCTTGATGAGAAAGAAGAACTCTAGAATTAGGAGAGTTTCGATCGACACACAACTGGTATCGGTCCGACATTTTCACGAATCCAGCGACTGGAGTTTGGAAAAAGCACCCAACATTGAAAACAAACCACTTCCAGCGTGCCTAAATACGCTTTCTTCTGTGAGAACTCTTATGCTTTCATTGTTAATGCTAATTTGAATAACGCAAAACTCACTTTACTGCTAAGCAAGCTGCACAAGTATTGCAAAGCTCTTGGATATTCTCTTGATGACATTTTGGTATCTCTATGGACTTGTGCATTCACATGATCCACTTGGAGGATAATTCAAAGTCGTCCATCGACCTTTAGAGGAGGCTGAATCTGAACTTGAAAGAAGTTGTGAAGAAACAGACCATGAAACTTCTAGAATCTAGGGTTATCTATCCAATTTCCAATAGTAATTTGGTCAGTCTGGTGCACGTGGTTCCTAAGGAAGGAGTATTCACTGTGGTGAAGAATGATAAGGACGAATTGATTCCTATGAGGATTATTAGACGGCACATGATGTGCATAGATTACAGGAAGCTGAACGCTGCGACAAGAAAGGATCATTTTCCTTTACATTTCATTGATCAGATGCTGGAAAGCTAGCAAATCATCCATTCTACTGCTCTAGATGGGTACTCATGTTCTTTGAGATTCCTATCCATCCAGATGATCGAGAGAAGACAACTTTTACTTGTCCCTATGGTAATTTTGCATATCGCATGATGTCTTTTGGGCTCTATTATTCTCCTGCTACTTTCCAGAGATGTATGATGTCTATTTTTACTGACATGATGGAAGATTTCATGGAAGTTTGTATGGACGATTTCTCAGTCCATGGGTCTTGCATCAGGCCTAGATAACTTGTGCAAGGTTTTAGCAAGATGAATATAAGCATTTAGTTCTGAACTTAGACACAAGGTTTCAGCGGCTGTTATTGGTGTAGATAGAACCAAAATCGAGGTTATGACAGGATTTCCAGCACCTAGAAATGTGAAGGATGTGTGGATTTTTATGGGACACACTGGTTTTTACAGAAGATTCGTTAAATATTTTAGCAAGATTGCTTGGCCACTCACTGCCCTCCTTTACAAAGAAGTTAAATTTGACTTCACTCCTGATTCTCTTAAGGCTTTTACAGAGATCAAGACAGCTTTAGTAACTGCTCATATTGTGCAACCTCCAGATTAGGAGTTACCTTTCGAAGTGATGTGTGATGCCAGTGATTTTACTGTAGGAGCAAAAGGGTTCAAAGCCAAGTTCACTACAGTTGCTAAAGGTACCAGAAGCTTGTCCATATTCAAAAGGAACTTCAAAACTTGGAAGAAATAATGCTGAATTAGTTCTTAGAAAAGGAGGACCACAAACTGAAGTTGAAGCTATAGCACCAAGTTTGCAAATACCACCAGCATCATCAAGCCTAGGTAAATTCTCTAATTCTAAAAGTGCTAAAATTCAGACATGTTATTGAAACCATAAGAGAAGACACTTTTCTGTGACTTGTCCATCTAGAAATTTATTAGGAAGGACATCACTTGACTTGAAACCAGAATCAAATAAAATAAGTGATCGTCTTGTTCCCTTAGAACTTTTAAATTTTAGATTTATGCATTTGTCTTTGCCAAAAAGTTTGATCCAGTATAAAAAGGTGATTGACGACCAGGCAAAGGTGAGCGGTTGAAAGAGCACCAAAGACAGTCTCTGACTTGTCAACAAAACATTGAAGAAATTGCAAGAAACAACAAGAGCAAACAAGATGCGCAAGAGCAAATCATTTTTCAACTAGCTGAAACAATTTGGGTAAAACTGTATTTCACTTTTCTTATTTATAAAATCTCAAACACAGATATAATGCACTTGTTGTCTTGCCAAAAGTGTTGAGATTACTTCGGGAACATAGGCTAAGGATCACATAGTAAATCAGCACAAAGAGATCAAAAGGTGTTTACATGCGAAGAGAAAACCAGAAGTTGTCATCAGAGACGTCTTGATTCCAGACAATCCAGATGATCAAACACCCCCACCACAGAGCAGACTAAAACAAAGGAGTAGTCATGTCATCCCCTTACCATCCAAGATCAACCCGATATAATACCAGGGTAAGACTTTATACTCTCAAAGGAGAATGAAACCTGATTTCCTATATCTTAGTTTAGGTTATCCAGTTTCTAGTTCAAAACATTTTCAAGGGAAAAGGTATAATGCGTCCATCAAATCAGTAGCTAAAGCATAGGTCAATTAGATGCACCAATCAACCAACCGAAGGACCAACATGATTTGTGTTAATTTAAAACTTCATATCTCACCAACCAAGAAGACTTTTATAACGAAACAAATTTTCATGGATTCTAAACTCAACAAGGTTTAAATCCCAATTAAAATAATACTTAAATCTACTTATACCAGAAAGATATGATTTTTTAAAACCGGGGGTTTTCTGGCATGTCCATCTGCGAGTACCAAGACCTTGAAGAAGATTATGAACCAACCATGAAGCGGACCAAACCAAAACTGATCAAAGACATCAAAATGGATATCTCAGTTTTCCAGCAATCCCAGAATAAGAAGAAATGGCCATGGAAATATCAAGTTATTGCTCATTCCCTAAAACCGGGCAAACAAGTTCTACACTTTCCTAAATTGAAGGATCCATGTTTACCATCAAGGCAAACCAAATTATGGAAACCAGGCAATTTTCAAGATTTTATAGGGACTCTACAACATATTAACGAGCACCAAACCACATTGGATCAGGTGGATCCTTCAATAAGACATCCAACAACCCGGAACCAATTATGGAAAAAGCGGACAATCTTTCAGTTTAATCTCTTATAAACCAATCAACTCTGACCAGAAGACATTCTGCCTAAACCAAGAATTTCAGAAGATAAATCCAACCATTCAGGAGGTCATGCCAACCTGAGAATTATATAATATCTCTTAGTTTTGATTTTTTAAATTACCTATCAATCAATCAATAAAGTCAGTACTAAAAGTATTTCTTTCAAAGAGTTTTCTTTGAGTTGTTTCATAGATTGTAAGTGTGATCAGCATTAGAGGTCTATAGAGCTTGTGGTTTCATAAGTTCTTTGTGTGATTTAAAATCCCTGAAGATCACTGATTGAGAGACTCAATCAACTATCCAACACCATCTCCATCATCCATCATCAATCTTCAATACATTAAACCCTTCCTTTCCATCTTATCTCTTTGTTTTACTTTCGGTTTTTATTTGTTTCATTCATCATCTCTTTAATCTTCCTTTGATTTCAGGTTAGATTGGACTAAAAGGACAGAAACACATTCATCAACCACCTCCATCTCTACCGGTTTCCACCTCCATCTCTACTGGTTTCTCTACCATCCCCATTCCATCGACCATCTCGCCATCTTAGCTTCCAGAACTGTATCATGATCCGAACAAAATGAGGGTCAAGGAGCTGATTTTGCTTTTCTATTCACTACGGAGATAGTTGATCCAGAGCTCCTGGGACCCCCTATTGATCACATGGTCAACCTAGGAGCTGTCTTTGCTGAGTACTTGGTTTCTTTGAAGAAGAAGACCTTCACTAGTACATGTAAAAAGACAGAGCATGTTGGGTGTCTGCTTACCCCGATCTTTCAGCACTATGGGATACGATAGGACCAAAGCACCGTCAGGGCTGAAAGATCGTTGATGGAAGATGCCCATTTGGGAAGTTCACAGTGACTGAAAGTTGGCTGCATTTGGTCTTACATTGAAGAGACGTGAACACATTTGACCGAGTTGCCCGACAAGTCTATGACTCACTTCAACGGGGACCTCTCCAGAATTGCTTTCCGTCATGAGCCATTTCTACTTGTCGCTATTCTTTCTCCATCCCGACGATGCAGAGGAGCTTCACCTCGCACTCCTACTACCACTTCTGAGGATTAGCCTGTTGATCCACCGTTGTTCCTTGCTATTCCACATCTCCCCATTGAGGATCAAGAGCAGTTACAGCACACACTATTCGACGTACTTCACGCCATGTGGGAAAGGATGGCAGGCTGCAGTTGCATGGGTCCACTCCGCGCTAGAGGTCGATCACCACCCACAGCCACTATTGATAGTCTTACTGAGGACTCGGATGATGAGGATGAGGTGTAGCATGTTTACTTCTCTAGCTTTACGCTTTATGTTTTATAGAGTCAGTTGAACTGATTTTGTTTTTATTTATTTTGCTTTGGGATTTTGAAATATGAGTTTAATCTATTACTATGTTGCTAGTTATGTTTGAGTGTCAGACAAAATTATCCTTGTTGAACTTGTGTTGAAAACAAGTTACTTTGGATCTCCCAAACACATCATGCGACAAAAGATTTAATATTCAAATGTTGTGTCGATCGATACCCCATGTGGTGGCGATCGATACCCCATGTGGTGGCGATTGATACTCAGCGTGCAGGGCGGTACGAGACTCTATGATCAAGTTCAAGAAACTTTATTTATTTTCTTAATCAATCTCAGACTGAAAATCACTCGAGACGATGATGTTAAGTGTTGGGAGGTTTATACTGACATTGTATTCTATTTTGAGTGTTAGTGAGTCGTTTAATTGAGTCAAAATATAGTCAATTAGGGATGAACTTTTTTATTGGAACATACCGCATAACCACTCTTTAGCATCATTCTATATGTTGATGACTGCAGAGTGTACTGAATGGAAGCCCCAAAGTGGATCGACTTGTTAGTAACTTCCACATTTGCTGAGAATGTATGAAGGAATGAAAGCTGACCTCCAACATAATCTACATCAATCACTTTTCTTGGGGCTTGGCATACACTGGATCAGATTTCTCATGCACGTCTGCATGGTAAATTTCTATGTGTTTCTGGTCCCCTTCTCTCTCCCCTTTAGAATAGAATAAGAATGAAATGATGAAAAGAATGGGATAAAGGTACATGAAGTGAACAAGACTTAGTGGCTACAACATCTAGAGATTGATTCGAGGAAGCCTGTCCAAAAATACCAGTAAATTAAAAAAAAGTATAATGATATTGTTCAAAGAAAGGAGTTAATGTCTGAGTGGAGTGAGAAGAGATAGCGGAAAGGGATTAGAGAAGATTGCATGTGTGTTCGGATACCTGTTGGGGTAATAATCCATGTGTCCTTTGATCGTTACTCCCAAGATAAACCTACACATTTCTCAGAAATGAGGTCAGTAGAGGTTAAATGGTATCTGGTGAGATGTGGACTGGATGGTAAGGTTGCTAAGCTGAGGCTAAGTACATGGAAGTGTTTCTAAATTGTATATTGATTTGATGTGGCTTGCAACACTATAGAGGCAATGGTACTGGTTCTAAAGAAAAGGTGAGACTCAGCGTTTTTAAACCTCTTCCACAAGTTTATTCTAGGTTGTGCCCGAGGGAAAGCAAGGGATAAGTCTGGAGAGTTTATATATCATGGGTTTTACCGGTTTTTAGCCATGATATAAGTTCATTTTAGAGTGTATGTATATATGAAGGTATTTTGGTGTCATTTCAGGTCTAGGTATTCTTTAGAGCTTTTAAAGAAATTTGGGACTTTTTGGAGCATAAACCTGAGGAAATTGAATTGGAGTTGATTCATGCTGCTGGTCTCGATCGATACCAATCCTGGTGTCAATTGGCATGCCTCCTGATTTGCAAAACCCGACTACAAAGATATTGCAGAAAGATCCAAAAGTTTCACTTACTTTCAAAAGAAGCTAGATCGTGTTTTGAGACAATATTCTAGGTTTTGAGAGTTTTAGAACTTACACTTTTTACATAGAAATTAGAGATTTTTCGTGGAGAGACAGATCCAAACTGACTCTAGCAGAAGCGAGGATTTCGAACTCCATTTGCTTACTCTATTCTATCTAATATGCATTTTATTCAGTATTTGACTGATTGGTGTTTCTTTGATTATGTTTGAGTAATTTCATTGCTAGATTAGGGTTCTTCAAAGGTTACAAATGGATTGTTAAACTGGATATTATATTAGGGTAATCATTTGGTTCTTCACCTAATTTAATATTAATGCTAGTTCATAACTGATAGTGTTGATCTAGATCTTAGGATAATTAAGACATGCGAGAGCATGTTTGATTTCCTGAACTGAACTTAGATGAACTAAATAAATATTCACAACGAGACTAGGTTTAAGTGTTTAGCGAATAAATAAAAACTTGAGTTTAATGCTTGTCTGAAGTAATTGGATCCGCAACAAAAGGTTGATTCTAGGATTTAGACATTAGAAAGTCTCTGCAGCGATAGTTGTTCAATCTAACATGTGAAGTCTAATCTTTTCTATGGAACATATGAAAAGTTTTCAAGTATAACTAACAATTTTATTAGCTGGCGTTTAAAAAAATCATACAAATTGGAAAATCTTCGAAAACATTAATACACTAATATTTACTATTATTATCATCTGTAATATTTACATATAGCTTGCTACCAACGTTATCCATCCCGTCTAATAAAATATGTAACAGTTTACTATATTTGGTGCTCATATAGCTTGCTACCAAAATATGTAACCGTCTAATAAAATATGTAATTGTCTAGTATTTTGGTTTGTTAGATTAGGATCTCCCAAATCATTAAAGACATTAACTCTTACAATGTTTGCAAAAAACTTCCATCGGATAAACTCTCCTAACTCAATTGCATATAAACGAACATCAAATTTGGTTGTCCGCAAACAATTTAACCAGCCAGTTTCCTATTCAGTGAGATTTTCAATTTTCCATGCACGGTTAATAATAGAGATAAATTCAAAAACTTATGTAGTGTGATTACTATTACCCCCTTATCACTAGCAAAAAAACAGAAACAAAGTTCTATGCATATAAAAGAGCCATATGAATACAATTACAAAGTCTATTTAAGAACAAAACATTTCAAATAAGTAATATGTTAAGTTTGTTGAGAGCCCATCGGTGGGAGATGCTGCAAGACTTTCAAGAACATTCTGATGAAGAAACTGAAATCAGAGTCTTCTCTTCTTCTTGGCCAGACTAAATATGAAAGTTCAGGTTTATAAATTAAAAGACAAATCTTTGATGATGGGATAGAATGACCCACTTGGTTAGATCCCACGATTGAAAGATTCAAGATTGATTGGCGAGGATGTTTGTATGAATCTAAAACACTTGGAGTCAAGCTGAAAAGAACCAGAACGTCAGGGACCTGTCATACAAAACATAGAAAGTCACCATTGGATAGATTGACCTTTTTCTACGACGGATATGGAGCTTGATGGTGATGGCAAGGATGAGCACGACGGAAAGGCTTGATTCCAAGCTTGATGACATCGGTAGAGCAAGGTGACTGAAGATCTGGTTGCGGAGGAGTTCGCCGTGTGAATCTTGCGACGGTCTTGAACTCAATGGAGGTGAAAGGTGAAGCACGACCGTGAAAGGGATAAGCTTGATGGCGATGATCAACATTCAGACGCGGTGGTGGACAGAAGAAGTCGGAGCTTAGGTTCGTGGTGAGTCGGAGACGATTGCATACGACGACAAGTGGATTAGAGAGCAAGGTTTTCAGTTTGGTGCTCTGTTGGAAACAAGAATCAAAGAAGGAAGGAGTCATAAAATAACTACTGCAGTATTTGGTGACTGGTCTGTGCTAACAAACTACGAGTATAATCACTTAGGTCGAATATGGTTGGTGTGGAGATCTGATGTGAGAGTAACTCCAGTTTTTAAGAGTGATCAACTGATCACGGTCTCTATGGCTCTTAATGGTGGGGAAGAATTCTTTCTTTCGGTAATCTACGCTAAGAACACAGAAGTGGAAAGGAATGTCTTGTGGGAGGATCTAAAGAATCATCAAAACTCGCAAAGTTTTCGGAATAAGGCGTGGCTGGTGCTGGGAGATTTTAATGAAACTTTGGATGTTGGAGAGCACTCAGATCACGAAACGAACCCGTTAATCACGCAAGGCATGCGTGATTTTCAAAATGTTACTCAACACTGCTCTCTACTTGATCTCCCTTCTCATGGCCCACTTTATACTTGGAGTAATAAGCGAAGTGAAGGGATAATATCTAAGAAGCTTGATCGAGTTTTGTTTAACGACTTTTGGCTCAGATCTTTCCCACAATCGTATAATGTGTTCGAGGGAGGAGGATGCTCTGATCATCTACGATGTCGGATTAATCTGAGTTCTGAAATTAGTCATCCTAAGAGGCCTTTTAAATTCGTCAATGCAATGGCGGACTTAGAAAACTTTCTCCCAATGATGTCGCAGTTTTGGAGCAACTCAGTCCCCATTTTCTCGTCGACTTCATCTCTTCACAGATTTTCAAAAAAGCTGAAGGCGTTGAAACCAGAGATTCGGTCTTTAGCAAGAGAGAGCATGGGAAATTTGACCTCAAAATCTAAGGAAGCCTACACAGAGCTTTGTCAAAAACAAGAGCTTAGTATGCGCGACCCATCTCAGGTAAACTTGGAGAATGAGAACGTTGCTTATGAAAGATGGGATAAAATATCAGGTCTTGAGGAAAAGTTTCTGAAACAGAAGTCAAAACTGCATTGGCTCAATGTGGGTGATAGGAATAATAAGGTGTTTCACCGAGCAGCTACTGCAAGAGACATTCAGAACTCAATTAATGAGGTGCTATGTCGAGATGGGAGAGTGGTCCATAAACCAGAAGAGGTACAAGAGGAAGCTGAGAGTTTTTTCCGGGAATACTTACAACACAAGCCACCAGAGTTTGAGAATATTGAGATTGATAAGCTTCGCGACCTGCTACCTTATCGTTGTTCTGATACAGTCAATGAAATGCTACTGAAGGAAATCACAGAAGAGGAGATCACTAAAGTGCTATTCGCGATGCCAAATGATAAATCACCAGGTCCTGACGGATACACAGTGGAATTCTTTAAAACATCTTGGCCAGTTATTGAAAAGGAGTTCATCATATCGATCCAATCTTTTTTTGAAAATGGTTTCCTGCCAAAAGGAATTAATTCCACAATATTGGCTTTGATACCAAAGAAGACAGGCGCCCGAGAGATGAAAGATTACTGCCCGATCTCATGCTGCAACGTCATATATAAAGTCATATCCAAGCTTATAGCGAATAGGTTGAAGAACACGCTGCCAGACTTTATCGAGTTGAACCAGTCTGCATTTGTGAAAGGTAGACTCCTCATAGAGAATCTCCTTTTAGCCACTGAGTTGGTAAAATATTACCATAAAGACACAATATCAAGACGATGTGCTTTGAAAATAGACATCTCAAAGGCGTTTGACTCGGTTCAGTGGAGCTTCTTACTCAAGACGCTTGAGGCCATGAATTTTCCTCCAAAGTTAATCCAATGGATATCTCTTTGCATTACCACGGCTTCATTCTCTGTACAAGTTAATGGTGAATTGGCTGGATATTTTCAGAGCGAAAGAGGTCTGAGACAAGGTTGTGCTCTCTCTCCATATCTTTTTGTCATATGCATAAATGTGCTGTCTAAGTTGCTGGATAAATCAGCACAAGCGAATCACTTTGGATACCATCCGAAATGTAAGAATCTGGGGCTTACTCATCTTAGTTTCGCCGATGATCTAATGGTATTTACGGATGGAAGAGTCCGATCAATTGAGAGTATTGTGGAAGTCTTCAACTACTTTGCAAAGGTATCAGGGTTAAAGATAAGTATGGAAAAATCGACAATCTATTATGCTGGTATGACAGTAGAGAGTCGTCAGGAACTGCTTAGTACTTTTCAGTTTGCTTCTGGTACACTGCCGGTGCGTTATCTGGGTTTGCCTCTTCTCACTCGTCAGATGAGACAAGAGGATTATCAAGTGCTCATTGAAAAGATAAAGAAGCGTATCAGCTTATGGACCAACCGGCTCCTGTCTATGGCTGGACGGCTGCAGTTGATAAAATCGGTTCTGCTGAGCATAGTAAACTTTTGGATGACTGGATTTCAGCTCCCGGGACAGTGTATCAAAGAAATAAACAGCCTCTGCTCCGCTTTTCTTTGGTCTGGTCCTTCTCTTAATGTAAAGAAAGCAAAATTTGCCTGGGATGTGGTTTGTCTCCCTAAGAGAGAAGGCGGTTTGGGTCTTAGATCACTAAAAGAGATGAACAAAGTCCTTACTCTGAAATTGTTATGGAGGTTCCTGTCTTCTCAACCTTCGCTTTGGGCCAAATGGATCCAAACATATTTGGTTAAGAGAGACACAATTTGGTCTGTCAAAAATACAACAACTACAGGATCATGGATGTGGAGAAAGCTTCTGAAGTATAGAGACCTTGCTAAACAATTCCATAAAATGAAGGTGGAGAATGGAAACCGAACCTCTTTCTGGTTTGATTCTTGGTCTCCACTGGGATGCTTACATGATATCACTGGAGTTTGTGGATGTATTGACTTGGGAATTAGTGTGACTGCAACGGTATCTTCTGCGTTGCTTTCAAGAAGAAGAAATAGAAACCATCGACAAGATATTCTAAACATCATCGAAGCTGCTATGGAAGAGCAGAAAACCAAACTATCAAATAGAGAGGATTGTGCTGTCTGGAAAAATCCTTCTGATGTTTACAAACCAGTATTCAGTACCAAAAACACTTGGAGTTTACTTCATCAGCAAGCTCCAATTGTCGACTGGTACAAGGGCTTATGGTTCACCCATCACACTCCGAAATTTGCTTTCTTCACTTGGTTAGCGATTCAGAACCGGCTGACAACTGGTGACCGAATGCTCCTCTGGCCTTCTAGAGTAAACCCAGCGTGTGTGTTCTGTAAGCAGTTGGAAACTCGGGATCATTTGTTTTTCGCTTGTCCATTTGCTGCTGAGGTGTGGTCTCAGTTAACAAAAGGCCTTCTTTGTAGAAGATTCACAACTATTTGGGCAGAGTTAATAGAGATCATCAAAGATAACAGTCTGGAAATTCTCTCCTTGTTCCTTACTCGCTATGTCTTCCAGCTCTCACTTCATTCCATCTGGCGAGAAAGAAATGACAGAAGGCATGGAGCCACTCCAACAACAACTTCGGTAATGGTCGGTATGCTGGAAAGACAGGTTCGAAACAAATGTCTATCCTTCAGACAGGTTCGAAATTTCGCTTTTGCGGGGGCTTTAGGGGTGTGGCTGTCCACCAGATAGCACAAGAGTTTTCAACCTTTTGAGTTTTTTTCTTATAAAAGTGTAGCACAAGTTGCAAAAACAGTGTATTTTCTTTTTAAGTAAATTTAACATATATTCAAAAAAAAAAGAAACTTGACATGCATGAGAACTTTGAACTTGAATACGTTAAAGTTAAACAAGAGAAGTTAATTAAAGGTTTTTCTTTTTTTTTTGTTCGATTGAAAGCAATTTTTGATAAAGTTTTACATAATGTAAAGAGAGAGAAGCAATTAAAGTGAGATATACATATATATTGATTTTTTTTTTGCAGAGATATAAGGAGGGAGAACGAGGCATAGATACACATGTCTAAATCATAAGGACATTTCGGTTCGAAAATGAATCATACAGTATAGCAAAATTTTATTTTCCAGATTTGCAAATTACACAATTTTTCTTGTATATGGAATGCAATTTCTCAATATTAAATACAATATCTAGAATAAAAGCAGTTTTTTTAGTTTTCAGTTATTCTTTTGTATATTAGCTTTTAATTTCTAAAAACAAATCTTATTTTCTTTAGATTTCCAGATTTATCATTTATATATTCCAAGATTTTATAAACTTTTAGCACTTTTCATTTAAAGTTTTTATCCCTAAATTTCCATTTTTCTTTTCTTGAGCCCAAACTTGAAATGCTTGAAATTATAAGCTGCAAATGCAAACTTTCTAGTTGATCACTCCAACTCTTTATAAATAAGGATTTATATATATATATATATATATATATATATATATATATCTAGCTCTACCAAACTATTATTATATATCTAGCTCTACCAAACTATTATTCACCATCTTCTTTCCAAAAGATGACGTCTCTCTATAATCAAGCCCCTTCAGTATCTGCAGTTTTCTCCCTCTACACATCATTGTCGGCAATCATGATGCTTTTCCGTACAATGTTCAACGATATTGTGCCTAAGCGAATCCAAGATTACATTACTGGGAAAGTTGTAGACTTCTTCTTCTCATCTTACCTTCCGTCGAGTTTCACGTTTGTGATCGAGAATGAGTGGGACTTGGTCGACAACATAACTTTCCGTGCGGCGGAAGTTTACTTACCAACGCTTCTATCAGGACTCTCCACCGGAAAAGTCGTTGTGGGTTCGAGTAATCTAAAGAATCCTGAGGCTCACCCGAAACTAGGGATCCCTATAGACACCAAAATCACCGACGAGTTTGAAGGGATTCATCTTGAGTGGACTTTACACTCTGTTGAAACTAAGAATTTTCCAAACGGGAAACGGTACATTCTGTGTTTTTTTTAATCTTTTTTTTTTTGTTCTTACACTCTTGTGTTAATGTGTTAGGTTCTTTCATCTGACATGTGAGAAGGAGTTTCGTAAGAAGATAATGACAGAATACTTCGCATACTTGGCTAAATCAGCAAACAATATATTGCGCCAATGCGAGAGTCTCAAGATGTACACTTACAACAGGCAATATTCCTGCTGGTTGTCTACCATTTTCGAGCACCACACGACCTTCGATACCCTAGCCATTGAGTCGCACCTCAAGAGCACCTTGATCAACGATCTTGATGCTTTCTCTCAAGGAAAAGACTTCTTCAAAAGCGTGGGACGCCCCTGGAAGCGTGGATATCTTCTTTACGGTCCACCGGGTACTGGGAAATCCTCTATGGTGGCTGCAATTGCTAACTACATGAAGTACGATATTTATGATCTCCAGCTTCAAGGTGTTAGAGACGATGGTGAGTTACGGAGGATTCTCACCTCTACGCAGAACCGGTCAATTCTTCTCATTGAAGACATTGATTGTGGATCTGATGATTCTTGTAAATGCCAGACCAAGGATGAGTCAGAAAAGGATAACAGGAAGCATGATGAGGGGGTGGGTTAAAACAAAACAAAACAATTTTTCTGTTCTTTATTAAACTATGTATCTGAAGTTTATGCGTCTTTACTTCTGGACAGGTGTCTTTATCTGGTCTGTTGAACTTTGTAGACGGGCTTTGGTCGAGCTGCGGAGAAGAAAGAATCATAATTTTCACAACAAACCATAAGGAGAAGCTCGATCCAGCGTTGCTGAGGCCTGGAAGAATGGACATTCACATTCTCATGGATTATTGCACACCTTTTGTGTTCAAGAAGCTTGTCGCTTTGTACCTCAAGATTGATGACCATGTCCTGTTTGATCCCATTGAGAAGCTCGTCCTTAAGGTGAGTGCAACTCCGGCTGAAGTCATGCAGCAGCTCATGGTGACTAAGAATGCTGATATTGCACTCAATGGTCTCCTCGGTTTATTGGAAACCAAGACAATGAAAGAGGAAGAAGATACCAAAGTGGAAGAAGATGGTGATAGTAAGAAGCTGAACCAGATGAAGAAAGATATGTAAATATCTAGTGCCATTGATTGTGTATTGAATACTACTTATAAGTAACTCAATCTTTCACTTCCTTTGCAAATAAAAATCATTTCTTGAGACAAAATATTGGGAATCGAGAATTACATCGTGTTTTTCATTATTTAACCAGTACATGGAAAGTTGGAAACAGAAGGCAACAGCTGAAGACATGGATTTATATATTGATATTCTCAAATTAACATAGAGCTACTCTCTCAAAAAGACTAGTTGTTGATTTTTTTGTCACAATACTATATATTATTAATTAAGCTAAGTGAATAATGTAAAACAGTAAATAGAGAAAACAATAAAATTGTTCTGAAACTAGAGAAAGTATAAGTAATTCATGTGTCTTTCATTAAGCAATAAGGTCTATTTATATAGAGATTACAAGGAGGTTTAGGCCGACATTAGTAAAAAAGAAACAGTACAAATCCTATTATAACTACGAAAAGGAAAACATTCAAAATCAATATGGAAAAGGTTTCCTCTTTGTCGAAACCCTAAACCTATTTGGTTTAGGTTTAGTAAACCTCTATGCAAAAGGTTTATGTTTGGACCGGTAATGAACGGACCGACCATGGGTCATAGAGGTTATGACAATCCACTATGGTTCATAACACTCTCCCTTGGATGTCATAACCATATAATACGCCTTAGGTGTTGCTTCATTAAAACCTTTGACGAGGAAAAATCCAATGGGATAAAACCATAGTTAAGGAAAAAGAGTACAACGCGTATTATTCCCCTTATTTTTGTACCTCACTGAAGATCTTTCAATCTTCTAATCCCAATATGATGTATAAGCTTCTTTAGTGTCGAGGTTGGTAGTGATTTGGTGAAGAAATCGGCTGAATTGTCAATCAACTGTACTTAGACCTCTCCTGCCTTTTGCAACTCGTGGGTGAAGAAGAATTTTGGCAGTATGTGCTTCGTCCTATCACCTTTGATGTACCCATCTTTGAGCTGAGCTATACAAGCTGCATTGTCTTCATACATGATGGTCGGTTCTTCTTTTCCATCGACCATCCCACAATCTGAACGGATATGTTGAGTCATAGACCTCAACCAAACACATTCTCGACTGGCTTCATGAATGGCCAAGATCTCAGCATGGTTGGATGATGTGGCTGCTATGGTCTGTTTCATGTCCACCAATTGTGAAAACATAACCTGTCTGAGATCGAGCATGGTGTGGATCTGATAAATAACCTACATCAGCAAAACCAACTAAACCTTCTTGTGATTGGTTAGTATAAAAAATCCAAGATTTTTTGTCTCGTGTAGGTAACGAAGTAAATGTTTAATCCCATTATAGTGCCTTTGGGTCGGATATGAACTGAATTTTAGATAGTAAGTTCACTGCAAAACATATATCTGGTCGAGTGTGGCTGGCCAGATACATCAAGGCTCCTATGGCATTAGGTATGGCCCTTCTGGTCCAAGTATTTCTTCATTCTCTTTCTTTGGACCGTATGGATCCGTATCCGGACCAAGGGACCTTACAACCATGGGTGATGATAATGGGTGACATTGGTCCATATTGAATCTCTTGAGTACATTTTCTGTATATACCATTTGATGCACAAGGATTCCATCATTTATGTACTCAAGTTGTAATCCCAAACAAAACTTTGTTTTACCTAGGTCTTTCATTTCGAATTCTTTCTTGAGATATTCAACCGTTTGGGAAATCTCTTTAGAGGTTCCTATGATATTCAAATCATCAACATAAACTGCTATGATCACAAATCATTTATTCTCGAATTTCCTTGTGAATATGCATGGACTGATTGGATCATTCTTATATCCTCATTTCACTAAATATTCACTTAATCTATTATACCACATTCGGCCACTTTGTTTCAATCCATAAAGGGATTTGTTCAGTTTAATGCAATGTTGATCTCGAGAACTTTTCTTATCTTTGAGCTCAACACCTTCTGAAACTCTCATGTATATCTCATTATCCAGTGGACCATATAAGTATGATGTTACTACATCCATCAAATGTAAATCCAATTTCTCTCTTATGGCCAGACTTATAAGAAATCGGAATGTAGTAGCATCCACCACAGGGAAATATGTTTCCTCATAATCTATTTATGGTATCTGTGAGAATCCTTGTGCAACGAGCCTTGCTTTATATCTCATGACTTCACCATGTTCATTTCTCTTCCTCACAAAGACCCACTTATATCCAACTGGTTTAACATCATATGGTGTCCTTATTATTGGACCAAACACATTTCTCTTCTTTAAAGAATTTAACTCCACGTTTATGGCTTCTTTCCACTTAAGCCAATTTGATCTACAATTGCACTCTAATATAGACGTGGGTTCATGATCCTCGTTTAAATCCATAAGTTCAAGTGCTACTTTGTATGCAAATAAATCATCAATGTCGACATCTTTTCTGTTCAATTGTGTTCCAGACATCATATAATTGATTAAAATCTCATTATTATCAATACCCTCAATACCTGGAAGTTTGGCGTCCCAAACATCCTTATTCGGAACATTCGGATCGACCTGGTCTGGTATTGGTTCGCCCATGGTCGGTTCGACCATGAATTGTCCGACTGTGGTTGGTCCGACCATGAACGGTTCGACTATGGTTGGGTCGACCATGTCTTTAATCTCGGATTCCTTTTCTGCACCTTTCTTTGTTTTCCGAGGAACCTTATCTTTGGAACATATTGGTCTACCACGTTTCAAACGTGTCTTAGACTTTGTAGCAACTTGATTTTGTCTCTCGTGGACTCAATTCTTATTGGTGCATTACAAGCTGGTATATGTGACTTAGTCACTTTCCTTGGGTCAGCAAATGAGTCTGGCAATTGATTAGCTAACTTTTGTAAATGTATAATCTTTTGGACTTCTATATCACATTAGTCCGAGGATCTTGCCAAGACAATGATAGTTGATTCCATTTAATTTCTTTTACCAGCTTATTATCTCCCCCTAATGTTGGATATTTTGACTCATCGAAATGTGAGTCTGCGAACCTGGCCTTAAATAGATCATTCGTGGTTGGCTCAAGGTATTTGATTATAATGGGGGAATCATATTCAACATATATTCTCATCTTCCTTTGAGGTCCCATCTTAGTTCTATGTGGTGGAGCGATTGGTACAAAAACTGCACATCCAAATGTATTTAGATAGGACACGTCTGGCTCATGACCCGTAATTAGTTGGGATTGTGAATATCTATGCTCACTAGATGGCCTGATGCGTATTAACTCGGCTGCATGTAAAAATGCATGTCCCCAAGCAGATACTGGAGTTTCGACCTCATGAGTAATGGGCGAGCAATCAGTTGAATTCTTTTAATGAATGATTCGGCCAAGCCGTTCTGAGTATGGACATGTGCTACATTATGTTCCACACTTACCCTCATGGACATACAATATTCATTAAAAGCTTGGAAAGTGAATCACCAGCATTATCTAGACGTATAGTCTTTAAAGGAAAGTCTGGAAAATGAGCTCTTAGTCTTATTATTTGTGCAAGCAATCTTGGAAATGCCAAATTTCATGTGGACAATAAGCATACATGTGACCATCTGGTCGATGCATCAATAAGGACCATGAAATATCGAAATGTCCCACAAGGTGGGTGTATTGGTCCACATATGTCACCTTGTATCCTTTCCAGAAAGTTTATTCTTTCTTTAGTCACTTTGACTAGTGATGACCTAACAATGAGTTTCTCTTGTGTAATGCTACACCGTGAGATTCTTTGGGATAACTTTTCTTTCTTTCAAGATGTGTCATTTAGTATTCATTATAAGTTTTCGCATCATGTTTAAACCAGGGTGACCAAGCATGTCGTGCCATAAAGTGAAATCATCAGTGAACCTTTTGTTCACTGCGGCATTAGCCTCTATCATGCTGGTCTTGGTATAATAAAGACCAGTAGATAATGCATGTATAGTCTCAACCACTTTCTTTTGGCCTTGGACATGCTCTACAATTTGAAGGAACTCTTTGTTTCCTTCACCCATTGTTTCAATATGGAAACCATTCAATCTTATATCTTTGAAACTCAATAGGCTCCTTTTAGAACTGGGCGAATATAGAGCATCATGTATCTCTAAATGTGTGCCATTAGGAAACAAGATACTAGCCTGGCTGTGGCCTTCTATAAGGCTGGCTATACCCGCAATGATACTTATATTGGCATTTTGTAGGGTCAAATCTATGAAGTATCTTTTGCCTTTGAGAATTGTGTGGCTTGACCCACTGTCCACAATCAGTATGCTCATATCATCTTTCATTCTATCAAATAAAATCATTCATATCATTAAGTATAAATTCAAACAAGAACAATGAAACAAACTCAAAGAAAACATAAGGTCAAAAGAAACATAAAACAAATCAAAACACAAAAGGTTTGATGCCGAAATCAACTGAACTCTTTTAGGAAATCAGAAGTTTCATAATTTAGAAGATCATCTTGATCATGGTCGAAATCACCATTGTCATCTTGGACCAAATGGGCTTCAGGATTCTTCCCTTTTATACTCTCTTGGTAGAGGTCAACTAGATGTCTGGGAGTCCTACAATTCTTAGCCCAATGATTACCCATTCCACATCTATGGCAAACTGATTTGGTCGAGTGTTGTGGTTTAAAAGATACACCACGTCCACCTCGTCCTCGACCATGGCCGAAACTGGGTCCACGACCACGGTTATAGTGTTCCCTCGGCCACGGTTCGAGTTATAACCTCGACCAAATGAATTGTAATTGCCTCGACCACGACCATTCCATCCACCACGGCTATTGCCGTGTGGTCTGTTCTGGACATGGTTACTTTCCTTAGTTTCTTTCTTTTCTTTTGTGGCCTTGTTGGCTTCTGGTAATGGGGTTGATCCAGGAGGTCTTATTTCACTGTTCCTCATCAACGGTTCATTGTTTTGTTCGGCCAGTAATAGGCACGAGATCAGATCTGCATAAGTCTTAAAGCCCTTTTCTCTATATTGTTGTTGTAACAACACATTGCTTGTGTGGAAGGTGGAAAATGTATTTTCCAACATGTCATTATCCGTTATAACCTCACCACACAGTTTCAATAAAGAAACAATCTTCAATAAGGCTGAGTTATACTCGTCCACGGACTTGTAGTCCTGGATCCTCAGATTCCTCCAATCAAATAAAGCCTTTGGTAATAGCATTGTTCTTTGTTGATCATATCTCATCTTTAATTCATTCCAAAGGTCTAGAGGATTCTCAATAGTCAGATACTGATCTTTGAGACTCTCAGCAAGATGATGGCGAATAATCAATATTGCCATGTATCTATCTTTCTCACTTGAGTCATTGTTCTCAGTGATACATTCGCCAAGTCCTTTTGACTTTGGGATAATCTTAGTATCCAATGCCCATTGTAAATAATTATCTCCAGAGAGATTTAGGGCAGAAAAATCCAAGTTGTTGATTTTCGACATCTGAAATCATATATCAACCAAGTTGTAGATTTCAAACAAACGACCATAAGGCAATCAAGTTTCTCGACCAAACAATCAAAACATTCGACAAAGTGATTTCTATATACGGCCAAAGTGCTATGGATATGTAAGATAATCCTAAGATCAATGTCTATATGTTCAATAGGTTATATGAATGCATATCAAACAAGTTCACTAATCAATCAAGAAAATTCAAGACATATAGATCAAACAAGTCATGCGGCCAAGATAGTATATTTCAAGCAAGCCACACAGCCATATTGGATGATGCAACAATCCTAGCATCATGATCTATATATTCAAGTATCCTTAATCAAAACAATCAATTAGGTTATGCAAGGATCACAATTTAGTCTAGGTGGTCGGATCCTAAAGACAATATGGTCGGATTCATTCTTAAGGTCATTCAATCTAGGTTCGACCAATTTAGGGTTTTAATTCGACCAAGTTAGGTTATATCAATCAATCTAACATCCTAACTCACAAATAAGATCAATCAATGATTAGGGTTTTAGGATTTAGGGACTAACCTATTCGGATTAGGGTTAGGTTTTAGAATTAGGGTTAATTCCCTAATAAACCTAGCAATCGTCTAGGGTTAAGACATTAATTAAAAACAATCAATCTAATCAACCTAAAAATTGGATCAAAACCTCAAGACAATTGATCAAACAAGAATCAAACAAGTAATTCAAGGTTTTAGGATTTAGGGTTTCATGCGATTAGGGTTTATCAATCAATTAGGGTTAGGTCAAAGCGGATCAGTCAATCATACAATCTCAAATCGACCAAGGCAATTTAAATTTAGCAAACAAATTCTATTCTCAAAACAATCAGTCGAAAAACAATCAAAAGATTTTAGGGTTTTAATTTAAACATTAGTATTTTCGATTAGGGTTTTGATCAAGAACAATCAACCATGTATAGAAATCAATCTATCCAGCAACTTAGCAATCTTTCTAAGTTCTTAAAATCGTTTTAGGTCTTAGTTTGGTCATTAGTTCATTCGATTGGGTTTTTGAACTATTAGGGTTTGTCGAGTTTACCTTTTTCTTCGATGGGGTTGAATGGACTACCGAGAGAGGTTGATTGTGAGCTGGAGCTTGTTGAGATCGTGTAGGAACTGTATCAGGTTCGTCCGTAGAGGAATCTTGGATCAATGATGAAGTTTCTTCGAACAAGGATGGTGGTTTTCACGGATTAGGGTTTTTAGTGAGAGAGATGATCGAAAACTTTAGTCTAAGGTTTAGGGAGCAAGATCGTGCTGATAACGTGTTGTGAAACTAGAGAGAAAGTATGAGTAATCCGTGTGTCTTTCATTAAGCAATTAGGTCTCTTTATATAGAGATTACAAGAAGATTTAGGCTGACATTAGTAAAAAAGGAAATAGTACAAATCATATTGCAATTAGGAAAAAGAAAACATCCAAAACAAATATGGAAAAAGGTTTTCTCTTTGCCGAAACCCTAAACCTATTCGGTTTAGGTTTAGTAAACCTTTATGCAATATGTTTATGTTTAGGCCGGTAATGGACGGGCCGACCATGGATCCATCGACCATGAGCCATAGAGGTTATGACAATCCACTATGGTTCATAACAAAAAATCGGCTTATAAACAGATATAGAAGGAGCTAAATTTAGAAAATTCAACAAATTTATAGATGATGATTTAGTTACAAATTATCTTAGTACTCGAATCCAAAAGTAAGTTATCAAGTTGCTCTCTCATCTAATTACTATCAGATGTCTAAACTGTCATGTGAATGATGCAGTATAATGTCTAAATTGTCATGTGAATGATGCAGTATAATTTTACCTTAACAATTATATATTTCTAAAGTCGACATTCATAGTTGAATGCGCTACCAGCTTGCATGATTGAGCCCCGCATGATTGAGCCACAACCGGTCGAGAAAAGAGTACAAATTCATAGAAAGATCCCAACTAAATCTCGAAGAGGAACAACCCACATATAAACCCTCTAGGATGTATCCCATAAATAAATTCTCTCTCCAGATATTGAAATGGACATTCGCTAAATATTTAAATGAACTGTAAATACTTTTTAGGTATTCAAATAAACTGTAAGTAATATCCATATCTCCGTGACCACATGTGAAGTTAAAAATTTCTTACTAGAAAGAAAGATCCATGACCTGTACCAACAGAGCAACTCCTTATCCAGTAAAAACCACAGACAACCACATATTACGGGCACATGAGAGATATACTACAGTAACTACACTATTGAATTATGCCATTGATTGAATATAAGACAGAATGATCCCAGACTAGAAAACCAAGGAACACAACTTTGAAATCAGGGTTAATGCTGCAGTGTTTTTGGGAAACAGAGCGAGAACAAGAAGACAAGCAAGAGTGTACTTTGTGTCATAAACCGTAAAGCGGCGTGTCTAAGAAGAGCAGCAGTAGCTCGATGAAGCACTGCTTGTTTGTGCTGGGTTTTGTTTGAAGATGTTCTTCTTCCCTCCAGACGAACCCTCAGCAGTAAGACTCGGTGTTTCCAAAATCTGCAGATAAAACAAAGGGGTTTAAGACATACTAATCCTCAGTAACAAAAGCTTGAACAAAGGTTGCGGATTTTACTAACCTTAAGAACAAGCTCTTCGAAACATTGCTCAACATTGACTCGAGTCTTTGCACTACACTCCAGAAATAAACAACTGTACTCGCGAGCAAAGTCTATCCCTTCTTTTTTAGAGACGGCTCTTTCACTCTCCTGGAGATGACACTAAGGTTAAATGAATTGCAACATAGTAGACACTTTCGACATAAGCGAAGAGAGATCTTTCACCTTGTCGACTTTATTCCCAACAAGCATCTTGATGCAATCCTGATTAGTCGAGTACAGGTCGATTTCCTTAGCCCATATATCTGATAGATTTGTGAATGTGTCTCGTCGTGTCACATCATACACTACAAATGGAGAAATTCCAAAAGTCACTTACAAAGAAAAAAGGCATTGATGAAGTGTGCCTAGGAGATCAAAGATACACAATTTTTGTTCATTTTAAAGAGCCATACCCATTATTATGCCCTGAGCTCCTCTGTAATATGAACTTGTTAGCGTCCTAAACCTCTCTTGCCCAGCTGAGTGATCAGATAAAAACACCCCACAACTGATGAGAGATAACCCAAAAAAAAACTGAAAGAAAAATACAAGACACTAATCTCGTAACCATATTAAACACAAGAAACTAATATGTTAACCATTCAGAATACAAGACACCAATCTTATAGACATTCTAAATACGCACCATACTAAAGACAAGACACTAGTCTGTTAACTGTTCTAAATACAAGACACTAATGTCTTAACAATTTTAAATACAAGATATTATTAGTCTCTTAAGAATTCTGAATACAACAAACTAATCACATGAAATTCAGTATCTTAACCATTATAAATAAAAGCCACTAGACTCACTAATATCTAAACTATATGAAATACAAGACTAATATCACCCACCAGTCACATAACATCTTAGGCAACTATGAACAAGACAAAAAATGGAAGAAGATTACAAAGAAAATGTATCATATTCCACCTTGTTGTAGAATTAAGAAAGAAACTCGAATCAAGTGAACATCTAAATTGAAACCACAAGATGTGAAATTAACATGAATCCAAATCATCTGACCAGGTTACTAAGATATCTAACCTGTATCCCAAATCGCAAGCTTGAGTTTCTTCTCTCCAATGGTGAGATACTTAACCTTAAAATCCACACCTTGAAAAAGACAGATCCAAATCAAAGCAAAGAAAACCCACATGGGTAGGTAGTAAGGTCGATCATGATTGATAAAAACTCACCGATAGTGGGAGAAAGATCATCAAAGGTATTAGATGTAAAACTCAACAAGAGAGAGCTTTTCCCAACACCAGAATCTCCGATCAATAAAACTTTGAACAAGTAATCAAATTCGGGTTGGCCCGACGAAGAACCCATCGAAAGAGAATCAAACACACAAACTTTGAATCGATGAGAAGCTTTCTTCGTTATCTGCGATGCGAATGACACAGAGGCAGACAGAAAAGCCGAAGAAATCTCAGAAAGAGGGAGAGAGATGCCTTTTCGTTTTCACCGACTCGCATCTGGATTACACGCGGGGATCTCCTACGGCTGGTCGTACTGTGAAACTTATTAATGTTGTACTATATTTCATCCTAACCGTTGGATCTAATTTATTCAACCTCGGCTGAAACTAATAACCACTACCACCTGCAAACGCAGTTTTTGGAATTAGTATTGGTGGTTGACATTTAGCAACAAATACAAAAACGTTATAAATTGTTTTAAGCCACTTTAAATTTCTTAAAATAAAAAGCTGATACATTTAACGTTTGTGGTTACGAGCGGATGTGTGTGCATAATATTGTTAATCTCTTAAAAAAAAATATCTCAACTTTGATCTCACTCTTATTAATAGTATAGTTTTTTGTTTGTTTCTGAGAGCAGTACCTCTTGTATAGAACCAGACCGATCTTAATGGATTTGTCGTAATTGTGTGTTACCATATAGTTTTGCTTCCATCCAAACCTTGTGGTCTATATATGTTGCATAGATTATAAAGAAAATTAGAACTTGATCCACCTACCCACGCGAGTGTACTTTTTTAAATATGATGTTATTTGTTTTCAATGTCACTATTATATCTTTATATATAAAGTACAATTCTCTCACTCCTTAGATTGGCACGTCAGTAAATATGTGAACCACGATATGTCACGTGTTTATCTCTCACCGAGTTTGGTGTCCTTTATTTTTACAGCTTTTTGGGCTTTATTGTATTCACTTATTGGGCTTCTGTTTTCTTGGAGCAACATTGGGCTTCTGTTTGTGAAAATCATTATAGAGATCGTCCTCGGCAAAAAGTGATATGGACAATTATGGTTCATTGTCTTCTTCGATCTCTAACGATCAAAACAACAACGAAGTTTCAGGAGATTGATAGAGACGTATCATCGTGAATAATCTCTGAGTAAAGTGAAGCTTCGATTGGTCATTTCTTATTTGATTCTTATCCTCCGAAACATGTCTTCATTCATGGCCTTTAAGAAAATTCTTAACTCCACCGACTCATGATTTCACATTCAATGTCACTTACCCTTCTTCTAAATGGTGTATCACCACCTATAAAAAAGTAAGCCTCCATCCCTTCAACATCATTCTCACAGTTCTTTTTTTAGTTTGGTTTGTTTATGGGCTTTTGTGACCTTTCGTTTTCTAGGGTTCATGTCTACTACAAGCTCTGATTAGGTCAACCAGCAATGGATGCTTCGTGAGTAATCTCTGCGTCAATCTCGGTTAGTGTCGTTTCGTCTAAGATTCATCTCCTCCGATACGTCACAGGAAGCATTGATTCATTGCCATTAATATTCTTTAACTCATTCATATCATTTCCAGAAGAGAAACCTCCGACGAAAAAGTTTGATGTGAACTTCACAACCTTGATTTGAGTATGGTTGTGGCAGTGATGAGACTGAATCAAGCCATAGAATCCATTGAAGGAAAGATCAAGACTTTGCAGAGATGGGAGATTTATGCCCTATCAGATTTCTCCAAAGAGATCGTTACAACTCAAATCAGGGAATCCATTGCTGATGTCAAACTTTGTCCGCCGTTTCCAGTGGTAACCGCATCTAGAGTTATACTCCCACGCTCGATTATGTTGTCAACTCCATAAAATGGAATCATAAGAGTAAGAACTCTACAATTAGTCGCATTTTTGGGTTTTCGATTGGTGTGAGGTTAGGAAAGTAATGCCTTTCACGTAGCGATTTGCCATTTCACTTTTGATCTCAGGTTATGCAATGATTGAGCTTTGTTTTTCTTTCTGTAGAATGTTGATATTATGTGATTTGCTGTTCAAAATTGAGTTCATTGTTTCAACTGGTGTGCACCTTTAGGGATTGCATTTGGGGATGTGATTAGTCAATAGCTTTCAAATAAAATGATCAAATCATAGAAGATTTTCTTCTTTTTTCTTTCATGTGTTGAGGTTCTGTTTCTTAAGATGCAGATTTAGTTGTAATAAGAAGATATACATGTGGAAAAAAATGACAATAGTTTGGGAACAGTTCCGGTTGTTGGGAAGGATAGTGGTGAATGGTGATACTGTCAAGGATAATTCCTTTTTAGCACTTTCTTTACTCCAGTGTTTCTCATTCCAGTTTCTTTATGATGTATATCTTTTTTATCTTAGGTTTTTCCTCTTAGTAGTCAATATATATTTCATTAATGGGAGTGACAGGAGATCTGTTGGGTGAGGTTACGAGAGGAATCTATTCTGAGGAAAATATCATGTCCCTACAAAAAAGTGTATTACCCTATTGTAGATAAGGTTTGGAGATGATAAAGCAGAAGAGTTCATCCCTAAGAAAGGTAGTTTAGTAAAGATAGTTTAGTAACCATGTTCTTATTATGATCATGTCTATTTATTACACAATTAGTTAGTTACGGTTCCCATTCAATTATTGTTTTCTGTTTGGAAAATCAGGTTGTGCTTGCTCACAACAGCGAAGTTATAACATATGTTGTTGATCCCATTGCTTAGCTTGAACGTGGGTTCTCTAGATATTTATATAGTAATAGTAGAACTATAAAAGCAATGTGAAGACTTATTTCTCACTCTAATTATTATTGTTTGATAGCGCGAACGCGTATCAAATTTGTATTCAACCACTATGTACACCAGAGTGTATATATATGAACATATTCATTGGTTTGGCACAAAAGAGAATTCTCAAGGACCATGTTAGTCTTTAACATGGTTCTCTTAAGAAACATATAATCGGCTGGTGGAAGTTAGACAATCGAAGGTGGTATGATCTAAAACCGCAACTAACGTCTCTAATTGTAAATTACTTCGTTTTGCTTATATAGTTAATGTGCATACTATGAAAATGCAAAGATGAATGTATTATAACCTCAGTTTTCGGTTGCAAAACCTGAGGAAGATGATGATGAAAAGCATAAACCATCATCCCAGCTATCACATTGCTACTCAGGTCTTTCTCTGACTCTCTTTCTCTATTTTCCCATTTGTCCCAAAAAAATTAGGTAATATAGGCGGTGGTATAGGAAATTCACTAATTTTCCTGGTGCATCTTTGAAGAACACATGTCTTCTCATATACTACTACAATTTTTAGTGTAATGATGGTCCTAAGCGAAGACACTCTTTTCTGGGATCACAAAACGTGATTTCTTAAAATCAATCTTCACTCCAAACTTGCAACTTTATATACTATGTTCTCCCAAAGGATTGTAGGGTCATTGATCTTCTTGATTTCATTTAAAAATATGTAGGTACAATCGGAAAATCATGAAATAAGTTTTTTTATTCGAGTAATTAGCTCTTATAGCACACCACACTGCAATTTATTGTATTTGACAGTTTAAACTAAAGACTGAAACAGATGACAAATTATACTGCTATGCCTAAACTACGTACATGTTTGGTTTTTGTTCTTCTCTATAAAGAAGTTGTGTGATCCAATCATTTCACCTTTCAAAATTGTACATCCTAATCTCAGTGAAACTTATTTTTTTTCACGACTATACATTGTTTATAGGCATTTTCAAGTTCACTTAAACAATACTGATCATACGATTCTTTGTTCTAATAACAAACTCATTTAAATGTAATGTCACACACAAACTATATAATTACTCAACAGAAAAGAATGATAAGAGATTAAAAAGGAATTACAAAAATAACAGATCATACGTAATCGAAATAAAATCATTCAAACTAAAAACAAATATAAAAAACACATAATGGAGCGAATTCCCGCGCGAAGCTGACAACGCGACATTTGTCCCGGACATTAAAACATTGTAATTTATTAAATATAGTAGTATAACAACATGTAAATTATATAATAACTAATAATATATATAATTTTTATGATATGTTCTTTATATTTAAAATGTTAATTTACGCAATTTTATATTTTGTTTTAAGATTGAAATTCTTTTTTTCTACTTTTATCAAATTAAGTAAAACATATAAATTTTTTTTGGTGACAAATATTTGGCTAATATTTATTTATTTAATAATATTATAAATTTATTAATTTTTAATTCATGAACTTTATTATTGTTATTAACTTTATATGTTTACTAATTATTTTAATAGTAGAAGAAAACAGAAAACATGTTCTACTTAAAAGTTATAATATAAAAATCTCTTTAAGTTTTAGTAAAACTGATATCTAATTCATAAAATATTACAAAACCTAAATATATTTATCGTTTTTTGGTATTAAACTAAATAGATCGAATACCGGAGGTATATAAACCAAACCAAATCAAAGTATCTATGGTTTTATTATGGTTGCTATTTTTATATATCAAAATACCTAAAAATCGAAATCCGGATTGAACATCTCTATAAATTAACCAAAACTACAAACATATGTAAGATTGTAAAAGAAATCCCACAAATATGGTATTAGAAGTTAAATAATTGGAGATTGTTTGACTAACAAGTAAATACTCACACCACTGAACCAAAAAAAACACAGATACATACAACAACCTTATTTTCCGGTACAAAAAGCCTCAAACACGATTCACAAACTCAGTTAAGAACGCCTTACAAAAAAGGTTGAACCCAACACTTTTAAAAAATCTAGGATAATATATCCAATCACTAGAAAACTTTCATAAGTTCCAAGCAAACGTACTCGCTTCAAAATCCACCAATTTTTAAAACATACAATACACATCTTTTGCAAATGCAAACCTAAAACACAAACCACAAAATCATATAAAATTATAACCTAGATCATAAGTAAATTATATCCCGCCCGTAGGGCGGGCCGACCCTAGTATTATATATGTGTCATACTTACCAACATATAATTAATCATTTAGTTAATCATATTTGATATGTATTACCATATAATTTAATCACATATTATTATATTTAAAAAACTTATTGTGTAATATAAAAATCATAATTTAATTTGGTGTTTGAAATTAGGCTTTTTATCGTATTTTCTTATAATATATTAATTAAATTTGTTTTATAATGGTTATTGGAAAATATATTAGTAATAATCAATTTTTGAATATGTTTTGGTATCACTAATTTTTATATTAAGACATTTGGCAATAAAATCTAAACTTCAATTCCAAAAATTGTTAGCAATATATAATTAAAGTTCTTTTATAAAATTTATTTTATTCACATAAATAATAATATACAATAATATTTAAACATTGGTATTATGAAATATACATAATATAGATGAATTTTATGGATGTAATTCATTTATAAAGAATATATATATATATATAGATATAATTACTTCATTAATATGTTAAAATAGGTTAATTATGTTTTTCTAATCAACTAAATATATATATTTTTCTCGGACTTTATAATATTACATTGTAATAAATAGATTTAATCATATAAATAAATTAACCTATTTATTAATGAAAGAAGAATACTATCCATGTTAATAAAATTATTAAAAAGACATTAATGAAAGAAGAACATTACTATCATTGTTTCCAAACAAAATTCTTTTTTTAATATTATTATCCACGATTCTAAACAATTCTCATTTGTACTTCAGTTTTAATAATATAGATATAGTTTTTTTTTGTTTTCAAACAAGAACCTATTGGGCATTTTCTATATTCTCCACCTATAAACCACGACCAAGTGTTTTGAAGGTCTTTGCTATTTGAATTAAGAAAATCTTGCACTGATTGTAATATAATATTGTCGGAGTTAATTTTTGTAACAATCTTAATTTCAGAAAGAGACCATACTTCTCTAGCTACTCGACAAGTAAACAACATATGGGAAAGTATTTCTATATCATCTCTGCATATTTGACACTCTCCACTAATCTAAATCCCTCTTTTACTTAAATATCAGCTATCAACAAACCATTGTCGATCACTTTCAACCATAACTTTTTTTAAGTTAGAAGGTATATTCGGTTTTCAGATTTTAGCTGATATTTGGTTCTAAAAAGATGAAGAGGGTGTAGAAGTAACTTGATTGGTTTGGCCCATATTCCTATCAAGTTAGCGTTGCACCTAGTATCGCGTCTTGACCGAGTATATGCCGGAGGAAGTAAAGATCCATCTTAATCCATAATGACCACCTGTAATACTCGGTCTAAGCACAAGATATCATTGATTTTCATGTAGCAGATTTCGTAGCTTTTGGGTATCCCAAAATCTTGTTCTTGACATAAAAAAAGTCTTGAACGAGTAGGTTAGAATTTATTATTGTACCATGATCTCTTGGGCTGAGGTATCTTCTGTTTGTTAGCCAAGCATCCTTCCAGAATTTGACTTTCAATTCTCACCATCTCCTATTATCCATTCTAGCCCTTGTTGGATCAGCGATTGCGTTAGAATTATGCTCCGCCATGCATAACTTGATGTTTAATATGCTTTGGTTTCTGTAAAGCTGACATTCCTACAACATTTAGCTTTATATACTCTTGATAATAAGAAGAATTGATAAGATATTAGTCTTCAGGAGTGTTTAGCTAATAAATCTTTATTGAAAGCAAGGATATTTTGAATACCTAAGCTCCCTTCTTTCTTTGATGATGTGGTTTTATTTTATGT